>JANJGN010000904.1:0-241066 GCA_026770705.1 Isurus oxyrinchus | reverse complement strand
TGAGTGCGAGAGGGAGGGAGAGTGAGTGCGAGAGGGAGAGAGAGTGAGTGCGAGAGGGAGAGAGAGTGAGTGTGAGAGGGAGGGAGAGTGAGTTCGAGAGGGAGGGACAGTGAGTGTGAGAGAGGGACGGAGATTGAGTGTGAGTGGGAGGGAGAGTGAGTGCGAGAGGGAGAGTGAGTGCGAGAGCGAGAGTGAGTGCGAGAGGGAGGGAGAGTGAGTGCGAGAGGGAGGGAGAGTGAGTGCGAGAGGGAGGGAGAGTGAGTGCGAGAGGGAGGGAGAGTGAGTGCGAGAGGGAGAGAGAGTGAGTGCGAGAGGGAGGGAGAGTGAGAGCGAGAGGGAGGCTGAGTGAGTGCAAGAGGGAGAGATAGTGACTGCGACAGGGAGAGAGTATAATGTGAGAGTGTGAGAAGGGGAGAGTGAGTCAGTGTGAGAGAGAAAAATAGAGAGTGTGACTGTGCGAGATAGGGAGAGAGTGAGTGCGAGAGAGGGAGAGAGAGTGACTGTGAGAGATGGGTGGAGAGTGAGTGTGAGAGAGTGGCAGAGTGAGTGTGAGAGTGAGGGAGAGTGAGTGCGAGAGGGAAAGAGAGTGAGTACGAGAGGCAGGGAGAGTGAGTGCAAGAGCGGGTAGAGTGAGAGGGAGGGAGAGTGAGTGCGAGAGAGGGGGAGAGTGAGTGCGAGAGCAAGGGGGATTGATTGCGAGAAGGAGGGAGATTGAGTGCGAGAGTGTGGGAGAGTGAGTGCGAGACAGAAAGAGTGAGTGCGAGAGGGAGAGAGTATGATATGAGAGTGTAGAGACAGGTAGAGAGAGTCAGTGTGGGAGAGAGAAAGATAGATGGGAGAGAGTGAGTGCGAGAGAGAGGCAGAGTGAGTGCGAGAGTGAGGCAGAGTGAGTGCGAGAGGAAAAGAGACTGACTGCGAGGGGGGGAGAGTGAGTGCGAGAGGAGGGAGAGTGTGTGTGAGAGGGTGGGAGAGTGAGTGCGAGAGGGAGGGAGAGTGAGTGCGAGAGGGAGAGAGAGTGAGTGCGAGAGGGTGGGAGAGTGAGTGCGAGAGGGTGGGAGAGTGAGTCCGAGAGGTGGGAAAGTGAGCGCGGAGAAGGAGGGAGAGTGAGTGTGAGAGAGAGGGAGAGTGAGTGCAAGAGGGAGAGAGAGTGACTGCGACAGGGAGAGAGTATAATGTGAGAGTGTGAGACAGGGAAAGAGAGTCAGTGTGTGAGAGAGAAAGATAGAGATTGTGACGGTGCGAGATAGGGAGAGCGAGTGAGTGCGAGAGGGTGGGAGAGTGAGTGCGAGAGGAAGGGAGAGTGAGTGCAAGCGGGAGGGAAAGTGTGCGCAAGAGGAAGGGAGAGTGAGTGCGAGAGGGAGAGTGAGTGCGAGAGCGAGAGTGAGTGCGAGAGGGAGGGAGAGTGAGTGCGAGAGGGAGAGAGAGTGAGTGCGAGAGGGAGAGAGAGTGAGTGTGAGAGGGAGGGAGAGTGAGTTCGAGAGGGAGGGACAGTGAGTGTGAGAGAGGGACGGAGATTGAGTGTGAGTGGGAGGGAGAGTGAGTGCGAGAGGGAGAGTGAGTGCGAGAGCGAGAGTGAGTGCGAGAGGGAGGGAGAGTGAGTGCGAGAGGGAGGGAGAGTGAGTGCGAGAGGGAGGGAGAGTGAGTGCGAGAGGGAGGGAGAGTGAGTGCGAGAGGGAGAGAGAGTGAGTGCGAGAGGGAGGGAGAGTGAGAGCGAGAGGGAGGCTGAGTGAGTGCAAGAGGGAGAGATAGTGACTGCGACAGGGAGAGAGTATAATGTGAGAGTGTGAGAAGGGGAGAGTGAGTCAGTGTGAGAGAGAAAATTAGAGAGTGTGACTGTGCGAGATAGGGAGAGAGTGAGTGCGAGAGAGGGAGAGAGAGTGAGTGTGAGAGATGGGGGGACAGTGAATGCGAGAGAGAGGCAGAATGAGTGCGAGAGTGAGGCAGAGTGAGTGCGAGAGGGAAAGAGAGTGAGTGTGAGAGGGAAAGACAGTGAGTGCGAGAGCGGGGAGAGTGAGTGCGAGAGCGGGGAGAGTGAGTGCGAGCAGGTGGGAGAGTGAGCGCAAGAGGGAGAGAGAGTGAGTGCGACAGGGAGAGAGTATAATGTGAGAGTGTGAGACAGGGAGAGAGAGTCAGTGTGTGAGAGAGAAAGATAGATAGTGTGACGGTGCGAGATAAGGAGAGAGAGTGAGTGCGAGAGTGGGACGGAGACGGAGTATGAGAGGAAGGGAGAGTGAGTGCAAGAGGGTGGGAGAGTGAGTGCAAGAGGGTGGGAGAGTGAGTGCGAGAGGGAGGGAGAGTGAGTGCGAGAGGAAGTGAGAGTGACTGCGAGAGGGTGGGAGAGTGAGTGCAAGAGGGAGGGAGAGTGTGAGCGAGAGGGAGAGAGTGTGATGTGAGAGTGTGAGACAGGGAAAGAGAGACAGCATGTGAGAGAGAAAGATAGAGAGTATGATTGTGCAAGATAGGGAGAGAGTGAGTGCGAGAGAGGGAGAGAGAGTGAGTGTGAGAGTTGGGGCGAGAGTGAGGCAGAGTGAGTGCGAGAGGGAAAGAGAGTGAGTGCGAGAGGGAGGGAGATTGAGTGCGAGAGCGGGGAGAGTCAGAGGGAGAGAGAGTGAGTGCGAGAGGGAGGGAGAGTGAGTGCGAAAGGAAGAGAGAGTGAGTGCAAGAGGGCGGGAGAGTTAGTGCGAGAGGGTGCTAGAGTGAGTGCGAGAGGGAGGGAGAGTGAGTACGAGAGGGTGGGAGAGTGAGTGCGAGACGGAGGGAGATGAGTGCGAGAGGGAGGGAGATGAGTGCGAGAGGGAGAGTGAGTGCGAGAGGGTGGGAGAGAGAGTGCGAGAGGAAGGGAGAGTGAGTGCGAGAGGGTAGGACAGTGAGTGCGAGAGGGATGGAGAGTGAGTGCGAAGGAAGGTAGAGTGAGTGCGAGACCGGGAAGAGGGAGAGAGAGTGAGTGCGAGGGGGGGTGAGTGAGTGTGAAAGGAAGGGAGAGTGAGTGCAAGAGGGCGGGAGAGTGAGTGCGAGAGGGAGCTAGAGTGAGTGTGAGAAGGAGGGAGAGTGAGTACGAGAGGGAGGGAGAGTGAGTGCGAGAGTGAGGGAGATGAGTGCAAGAGGGAGGGAGATGAGTGCGAGCGGGAGAGTGAGTGCGAGAGGAAGGGAGAGAGACTGCAAGAGGAAGGGAGAGTGCGTGCGAGAGGGTGGGAGAGTGAGTGCGAGAGGGATGGAGAGTGAGTGCGAGAGGGAGGGAGAGTGAGTGCGAGAGGAAGGGAGAGTGAGTGCGAGAGGGTGGGAGAGAGTGTGCAAGAGGGAGGGAGAATGAGAGCGAGTGGGAGAGAGAGTGAGAGCGAGTGGGAGGGAGAGTGGGTGCGAGAGGGAGGGAGAGTGAGTTCAAGAGGGAGAGAGAGTGACTGCGACAGGGAGAGAGTATAATGTGAGAGTGTGAGACAGGGAGAGAGAGTCAGTGTGTGAGAGAGAAAGATAGAGAGTGCGACAGTGTGAGATAGGGAGAGAGAGTTAGTGCGAGAGGGTGGGAGAGTGAGAGCGAGAGGGAGGCAGAGTGAGTGCGAGAGGCAGGGAGAGTGAGTGCGAGAGGAAGGGTGTGTGAGTGCGAGTGGAAGTGAGAGTGAGTATGAGAGGAACGGAGAGTGAGTGCGAGTGGAAGGGAGAGTGGGTGCGAGAGGTAGGGAGAGTGAGTTCAAGAGGGAGAGAGAGTGACTGCGACAGGGAGAGAGTATAATGTGAGAGTGTGAGACAGGGAGAGAGAGTCAGTGTGTGAGAGAGAAAGATAGAGAGTGCGACAGTGTGAGATAGGGAGAGAGAGTTAGTGCGAGAGGGTGGGAGAGTGAGTGCGAGAGCAAGGGAGAGTGAGTGCAAGCGGGAGGGAGAGTGAGCGCAAGAGGAAGGGAGAGTGAGTGTGAGAGGGAGGGAGAGTGAGTGCAAGAGGGAGAGAGAGTGAGTGCGAGAGGGAGAGAGTATAATGTGAGAGTGTGAAAAGGGGAGAGTGAGTCAGTGTGAGAGAGAAAAATAGAGTGTGACTGTGCAAGATGGGGAGAGAATGAGTGCGAGAGAGGGAGAGAGAATGAGTGTGAGAGATGGGGGGGAGAGGGAGTGCGAGAGAGAGGCAGAGTGAGTGCAACAGCGGGGAGACTGAGAGGGTGGGAGAGTGAGTGCGATAGGGAAAGACAGTGAGTGCGAGAGCGGGGAGAGTGAGTGCGAGAGCGGGGAGAGTGAGTGCGAGAGGGAGAGTGTGTGATGTGAGAGTGTGAGACAGGGAAAGAGAGACAGTGTGTGAGAGAGAAAGATAGAGAGTATGACTGTGCAAGATAGGGAGAGAGTGAGTGCAAGAGAGGGAGAGAGAGTGAGTGTGAGAGTTGGGTGGAGAGTGAGTGCGAGGGAGAGGCAGAGTGAGTGCGAGAGTGAGGCAGAGTGAGTGCGAGAGGGAAAGACATTGAATGCGAGAGGAAAAGACAGTGAGTGCAAGAGTGGGGAGAGTGAGAGGGAGGGAGTGTGAGTGCGAGAGGGAGGCAGAGTGAGTGCAAGAGGGAGAGATAGTGACTGCGACAGGGAGAGAGTATAATGTGAGAGTGTGAGAAAGGGAGAGTGAGTCAGTGTGAGAGAGAAAAATAGAGAGTGTGACTGTGCGAGATAGGGAGAGAGTGAGTGCGAGAGAGGGAGAGAGAGTGAGTGTGAGAGTTGGGGGGACAGTGAATGCGAGAGAGAGGCAGAATGAGTGCGAGAGTGAGGCAGAGTGAGTGCGAGAGGGAAAGAGAGTGAGTGAGAGAGGGAAAGACAGTGAGTGCGAGTGCGGGGAGAGTGAGTGCGAGAGCGGGGAGAGTGAGTGCGAGCGGGTGGGAGAGTGAGCGCAAGAGGGAGAGAGAGTGAGTGCGACAGGGAGAGAGTATAATGTGAGAGTGTGAGACAGGGAGAGAGAGTCAGTGTGTGAGAGAGAAAGATAGTGTGACGGTGCGAGATAGGGAGAGAGAGTGAGCGCGAGAGAGGGAGGGAGACTGAGTGCGAGAGGAAGGGAGAGTGTGTGAGAGGAAGGGAGAGTGAGTGCGAGAGGAAGGGAGAGCGGGTGCGAGAGGAAGGGAGAGTGGGTGCGAGAGGGAGGGAGAGTGAGTGCAAGAGGGAGAGAAAGTGAGTGCGACAGGGAGAGAGTATAATGTGAGAGTGTGAGACAGGGAGAGAGTCAGTGGGTGAGAGAGAAAGATAGAGAGTCTGACGGTGCGAGATAGGGAGAGAGAGTGAGTGCGAGAGGGAGGGAGAGTGAGAGCGAGAGGGAGGCAGAGTGATTGCGAGAGGGTGGCAGAGTGAGTGCGAGAGGAATGGAGAGTGAGTGTGAGAGGAAAGGAGAGTGAGTGTGAGAGGAAGGGAGAGTGAGTGCGAGAGGAAGGGAGAGTGAGTGCAAAAGGGAGATAAAGTGAGTGCGACAGGGAGAGAGTATAATGTGAGAGTGTGAGACAGGGAGAGAGAGTCAGTGTGTGAAAGAGAAAGATAGAGAGTGTGACGGTGTGAGATAGGGAGAGAGAGTGAGTGCGAGAGGGTGGTGAGTGAGAGCGAGTGGGAGGGAGAGTGATTGCGAGAGGGTGGCAGAGTGAGTGCGAGAGGCATGGGGAGTGAGTGTGAGAGAAAGGGAGAGTGAGTGTGAGAGGAAGGCAGAGTGAGCGCGAGAGGAAGGGAGAGTGAGTGCAGGAGGGAGAGAGAGTGACTGCGACAGGGAGGGAGAGTGAGTGCGAGGGGCAGAGAGTATGATGTGAGAGTGTGAGACAGGGAAAGAGAAACAGTGTGTGAGAGAGAAAGATAGAGACTATGACTGTGCGAGATAGGGAGAGAGTGAGTGCGAGAGAGGGAGAGCGAGTGAGTGTGAGAGTTGGGTGGAGAATGATGGCACGAGAGAGGCAGAGTGAGTGCGAGAGGGAAAGAAGGTGAGTGCAAGAGGGAGGGAGAGTGAGTGTGAGAGCGGGGAGAGTGAGAGGGAGAGAGAGTGAGTGCGAGAGGGAGGGAGAGTGAGTGCGAAAGGAAGGGAGAGTGAGTGCAAGAGGGAGGGAGAGTGAGTGTGACAGCGGGGAGACTGAGAGGGTGGGAGAGTGAGTGCGAGAGGGTGGGAGAGTGAGTGAGGGATAGGGAGGTAGAGTGAGTGCGAGAGGGAGGGAGAGTGAGTGTGAGAGGGAGGGAGAGTGAGTGCGAGAGAGAGGGAGCGTGAGTGCGAAAGGAAGGGAGAGTGAATGCAAGAGGAAGGGAGATACAGTGTGAGAGTGAGGCAGAGTGAGTGCGAGAGGGAAAGAGAGTGAGTGAGAGGGAAAGACAGTGAGTGCGAGAGCGGGAAGAGTGAGTGTGAGAGCGGGGAGAGTGAGTGCGAGCGTGTGGGAGAGAGAGTGCGAGAGGGAGGGAGAGTGAGAGCGAGAGGGAGAGAGTGTGATGTGAGAGTGTGAGACAGGGAAAGAGAGACAGTGTGTGAGAGAGAAAGATGGAGAGTATGACTGTGCAAGATAGGGAGAGAGAGTGAGTGTGAGAGTTGGGTGGAGAGTGAGTGCGAGAGAGAGGCAGAGTAAGTGCGAGAGTGAGGCCGAGTGAGTGCGAGAGGGAAAGAGAGTGAGTGCGAGAGGGATGGAGAGTGAGAGGGAGAGACAGTGAGTGCGAGAGGGAAAGAGAGTGAGTGCGAGAGGGATGGAGAGTGAGTGCGAAAGGAAGGGAGAGTGAGTGCGAGAGGGTGGGAGAGTGAGTGCGAGAGAGATGGAGAGTGAGTGCGAGAGGAACGGAGCGTGAGTGGGAGAGGAAGGGAGAGTGAGAGCGAGAGGGAGAGAGCGTGATGTGAGAGTGTGAGACAGGGAAAGAGAGAAAGTGTGTGAGAGAGAAAGATAGAGAGTATGACTGTGCAAGATAGGGAGAGAGTGAGTATGAGAGTTGGGTGGAGAGTGAGTGCGAGAGTGAGGCCGAGTGAGTGCGAGAGGGAAAGAAAGAGTGCGAGAGGGATGGAGAGTGAATGCGAAAGGAAGGGAGAGTGAGTGCGAGAGGGAGGGAGAGTGAGTGCGAGAGGGAGGAGAGTGTGTGCAGGAGGGAGTGAGGAAGATATGAGAGTGTAGAGACAGGGAGAGAGAGTCAGTGTGTGAGAGAGAAAGGTAGAGAGTGTGACTGTGCGAGATAGGGAGAGAGTGAGTGCGAGAGATGGAGAGAGAGTGAGTGTGAGAGATGGGTGGAGAGAGAGTGCGAGAGAGGGGCAGAGTGAGTGCGAGAGTGAGGCAGAGTGAGTGCGAGAGGGAGCTAGAGTGAGTGCGAGAGGGAGGGAGAGTGAGTACGAGAGGGAAGGAGAGTGAGTGCGAGAGGGAGGGAGACTGAGTGCGAGAGGGAGAGAGTATAATGTGAGAGTGTGAGACAGGGAAAGAGAGACAGTGTGTGAGAGAGAAAGATAGAGACTATGACTGTGCGAGATAGGGAGAGAGTGAGTGCGAGAGAGGGAGAGCGAGTGAGTGCAAGAGGGAGAGATAGTGACTGCGACAGGGAGAGAGTATAATGTGAGAGTGTGAGAAGGGGAGAGTGAGTCAGTGTGAGAGAGAAAATTAGAGAGTGTGACTGTGCGAGATAGGGAGAGAGTGAGTGCGAGAGAGGGAGAGAGAGTGAGTGTGAGAGATGGGGGGACAGTGAATGCGAGAGAGAGGCAGAATGAGTGCGAGAGTGAGGCAGAGTGAGTGCGAGAGGGAAAGAGAGTGAGTGTGAGAGGGAAAGACAGTGAGTGCGAGAGCGGGGAGAGTGAGTGCGAGAGCGGGGAGAGTGAGTGCGAGCAGGTGGGAGAGTGAGCGCAAGAGGGAGAGAGAGTGAGTGCGACAGGGAGAGAGTATAATGTGAGAGTGTGAGACAGGGAGAGAGAGTCAGTGTGTGAGAGAGAAAGATAGATAGTGTGACGGTGCGAGATAAGGAGAGAGAGTGAGTGCGAGAGTGGGACGGAGACGGAGTATGAGAGGAAGGGAGAGTGAGTGCAAGAGGGTGGGAGAGTGAGTGCAAGAGGGTGGGAGAGTGAGTGCGAGAGGGAGGGAGAGTGAGTGCGAGAGGAAGTGAGAGTGACTGCGAGAGGGTGGGAGAGTGAGTGCAAGAGGGAGGGAGAGTGTGAGCGAGAGGGAGAGAGTGTGATGTGAGAGTGTGAGACAGGGAAAGAGAGACAGCATGTGAGAGAGAAAGATAGAGAGTATGATTGTGCAAGATAGGGAGAGAGTGAGTGCGAGAGAGGGAGAGAGAGTGAGTGTGAGAGTTGGGGCGAGAGTGAGGCAGAGTGAGTGCGAGAGGGAAAGAGAGTGAGTGCGAGAGGGAGGGAGATTGAGTGCGAGAGCGGGGAGAGTCAGAGGGAGAGAGAGTGAGTGCGAGAGGGAGGGAGAGTGAGTGCGAAAGGAAGAGAGAGTGAGTGCAAGAGGGCGGGAGAGTTAGTGCGAGAGGGTGCTAGAGTGAGTGCGAGAGGGAGGGAGAGCGAGTACGAGAGGGTGGGAGAGTGAGTGCGAGACGGAGGGAGATGAGTGCGAGAGGGAGGGAGATGAGTGCGAGAGGGAGAGTGAGTGCGAGAGGGTGGGAGAGAGAGTGCGAGAGGAAGGGAGAGTGAGTGCGAGAGGGTAGGACAGTGAGTGCGAGAGGGATGGAGAGTGAGTGCGAAGGAAGGGAGAGTGAGTGCGAGACCGGGAAGAGGGAGAGAGAGTGAGTGCGAGGGGGGGTGAGTGAGTGTGAAAGGAAGGGAGAGTGAGTGCAAGAGGGCGGGAGAGTGAGTGCGAGAGGGAGCTAGAGTGAGTGTGAGAAGGAGGGAGAGTGAGTACGAGAGGGAGGGAGAGTGAGTGCGAGAGTGAGGGAGATGAGTGCAAGAGGGAGGGAGATGAGTGCGAGCGGGAGAGTGAGTGCGAGAGGAAGGGAGAGAGACTGCAAGAGGAAGGGAGAGTGCGTGCGAGAGGGTGGGAGAGTGAGTGCGAGAGGGATGGAGAGTGAGTGCGAGAGGGAGGGAGAGTGAGTGCGAGAGGAAGGGAGAGTGAGTGCGAGAGGGTGGGAGAGAGTGTGCAAGAGGGAGGGAGAATGAGAGCGAGTGGGAGAGAGAGTGAGAGCGAGTGGGAGGGAGAGTGGGTGCGAGAGGGAGGGAGAGTGAGTTCAAGAGGGAGAGAGAGTGACTGCGACAGGGAGAGAGTATAATGTGAGAGTGTGAGACAGGGAGAGAGAGTCAGTGTGTGAGAGAGAAAGATAGAGAGTGCGACAGTGTGAGATAGGGAGAGAGAGTTAGTGCGAGAGGGTGGGAGAGTGAGAGCGAGAGGGAGGCAGAGTGAGTGCGAGAGGCAGGGAGAGTGAGTGCGAGAGGAAGGGTGTGTGAGTGCGAGTGGAAGTGAGAGTGAGTATGAGAGGAACGGAGAGTGAGTGCGAGTGGAAGGGAGAGTGGGTGCGAGAGGTAGGGAGAGTGAGTTCAAGAGGGAGAGAGAGTGACTGCGACAGGGAGAGAGTATAATGTGAGAGTGTGAGACAGGGAGAGAGAGTCAGTGTGTGAGAGAGAAAGATAGAGAGTGCGACAGTGTGAGATAGGGAGAGAGAGTTAGTGCGAGAGGGTGGGAGAGTGAGTGCGAGAGCAAGGGAGAGTGAGTGCAAGCGGGAGGGAGAGTGAGCGCAAGAGGAAGGGAGAGTGAGTGTGAGAGGGAGGGAGAGTGAGTGCAAGAGGGAGAGAGAGTGAGTGCGAGAGGGAGAGAGTATAATGTGAGAGTGTGAAAAGGGGAGAGTGAGTCAGTGTGAGAGAGAAAAATAGAGTGTGACTGTGCAAGATGGGGAGAGAATGAGTGCGAGAGAGGGAGAGAGAATGAGTGTGAGAGATGGGGGGGAGAGGGAGTGCGAGAGAGAGGCAGAGTGAGTGCAACAGCGGGGAGACTGAGAGGGTGGGAGAGTGAGTGCGATAGGGAAAGACAGTGAGTGCGAGAGCGGGGAGAGTGAGTGCGAGAGCGGGGAGAGTGAGTGCGAGAGGGAGAGTGTGTGATGTGAGAGTGTGAGACAGGGAAAGAGAGACAGTGTGTGAGAGAGAAAGATAGAGAGTATGACTGTGCAAGATAGGGAGAGAGTGAGTGCAAGAGAGGGAGAGAGAGTGAGTGTGAGAGTTGGGTGGAGAGTGAGTGCGAGGGAGAGGCAGAGTGAGTGCGAGAGTGAGGCAGAGTGAGTGCGAGAGGGAAAGACATTGAATGCGAGAGGAAAAGACAGTGAGTGCAAGAGTGGGGAGAGTGAGAGGGAGGGAGTGTGAGTGCGAGAGGGAGGCAGAGTGAGTGCAAGAGGGAGAGATAGTGACTGCGACAGGGAGAGAGTATAATGTGAGAGTGTGAGAAAGGGAGAGTGAGTCAGTGTGAGAGAGAAAAATAGAGAGTGTGACTGTGCGAGATAGGGAGAGAGTGAGTGCGAGAGAGGGAGAGAGAGTGAGTGTGAGAGTTGGGGGGACAGTGAATGCGAGAGAGAGGCAGAATGAGTGCGAGAGTGAGGCAGAGTGAGTGCGAGAGGGAAAGAGAGTGAGTGAGAGAGGGAAAGACAGTGAGTGCGAGTGCGGGGAGAGTGAGTGCGAGAGCGGGGAGAGTGAGTGCGAGCGGGTGGGAGAGTGAGCGCAAGAGGGAGAGAGAGTGAGTGCGACAGGGAGAGAGTATAATGTGAGAGTGTGAGACAGGGAGAGAGAGTCAGTGTGTGAGAGAGAAAGATAGTGTGACGGTGCGAGATAGGGAGAGAGAGTGAGCGCGAGAGAGGGAGGGAGACTGAGTGCGAGAGGAAGGGAGAGTGTGTGAGAGGAAGGGAGAGTGAGTGCGAGAGGAAGGGAGAGCGGGTGCGAGAGGAAGGGAGAGTGGGTGCGAGAGGGAGGGAGAGTGAGTGCAAGAGGGAGAGAAAGTGAGTGCGACAGGGAGAGAGTATAATGTGAGAGTGTGAGACAGGGAGAGAGTCAGTGGGTGAGAGAGAAAGATAGAGAGTCTGACGGTGCGAGATAGGGAGAGAGAGTGAGTGCGAGAGGGAGGGAGAGTGAGAGCGAGAGGGAGGCAGAGTGATTGCGAGAGGGTGGCAGAGTGAGTGCGAGAGGAATGGAGAGTGAGTGTGAGAGGAAAGGAGAGTGAGTGTGAGAGGAAGGGAGAGTGAGTGCGAGAGGAAGGGAGAGTGAGTGCAAAAGGGAGATAAAGTGAGTGCGACAGGGAGAGAGTATAATGTGAGAGTGTGAGACAGGGAGAGAGAGTCAGTGTGTGAAAGAGAAAGATAGAGAGTGTGACGGTGTGAGATAGGGAGAGAGAGTGAGTGCGAGAGGGTGGTGAGTGAGAGCGAGTGGGAGGGAGAGTGATTGCGAGAGGGTGGCAGAGTGAGTGCGAGAGGCATGGGGAGTGAGTGTGAGAGAAAGGGAGAGTGAGTGTGAGAGGAAGGCAGAGTGAGCGCGAGAGGAAGGGAGAGTGAGTGCAGGAGGGAGAGAGAGTGACTGCGACAGGGAGGGAGAGTGAGTGCGAGGGGCAGAGAGTATGATGTGAGAGTGTGAGACAGGGAAAGAGAAACAGTGTGTGAGAGAGAAAGATAGAGACTATGACTGTGCGAGATAGGGAGAGAGTGAGTGCGAGAGAGGGAGAGCGAGTGAGTGTGAGAGTTGGGTGGAGAATGATGGCACGAGAGAGGCAGAGTGAGTGCGAGAGGGAAAGAAGGTGAGTGCAAGAGGGAGGGAGAGTGAGTGTGAGAGCGGGGGAGAGTGAGAGGGAGAGAGAGTGAGTGCGAGAGGGAGGGAGAGTGAGTGCGAAAGGAAGGGAGAGTGAGTGCAAGAGGGAGGGAGAGTGAGTGTGACAGCGGGGAGACTGAGAGGGTGGGAGAGTGAGTGCGAGAGGGTGGGAGAGTGAGTGAGGGATAGGGAGGTAGAGTGAGTGCGAGAGGGAGGGAGAGTGAGTGTGAGAGGGAGGGAGAGTGAGTGCGAGAGAGAGGGAGCGTGAGTGCGAAAGGAAGGGAGAGTGAATGCAAGAGGAAGGGAGATACAGTGTGAGAGTGAGGCAGAGTGAGTGCGAGAGGGAAAGAGAGTGAGTGAGAGGGAAAGACAGTGAGTGCGAGAGCGGGAAGAGTGAGTGTGAGAGCGGGGAGAGTGAGTGCGAGCGTGTGGGAGAGAGAGTGCGAGAGGGAGGGAGAGTGAGAGCGAGAGGGAGAGAGTGTGATGTGAGAGTGTGAGACAGGGAAAGAGAGACAGTGTGTGAGAGAGAAAGATGGAGAGTATGACTGTGCAAGATAGGGAGAGAGAGTGAGTGTGAGAGTTGGGTGGAGAGTGAGTGCGAGAGAGAGGCAGAGTAAGTGCGAGAGTGAGGCCGAGTGAGTGCGAGAGGGAAAGAGAGTGAGTGCGAGAGGGATGGAGAGTGAGAGGGAGAGACAGTGAGTGCGAGAGGGAAAGAGAGTGAGTGCGAGAGGGATGGAGAGTGAGTGCGAAAGGAAGGGAGAGTGAGTGCGAGAGGGTGGGAGAGTGAGTGCGAGAGAGATGGAGAGTGAGTGCGAGAGGAACGGAGCGTGAGTGGGAGAGGAAGGGAGAGTGAGAGCGAGAGGGAGAGAGCGTGATGTGAGAGTGTGAGACAGGGAAAGAGAGAAAGTGTGTGAGAGAGAAAGATAGAGAGTATGACTGTGCAAGATAGGGAGAGAGTGAGTATGAGAGTTGGGTGGAGAGTGAGTGCGAGAGTGAGGCCGAGTGAGTGCGAGAGGGAAAGAAAGAGTGCGAGAGGGATGGAGAGTGAATGCGAAAGGAAGGGAGAGTGAGTGCGAGAGGGAGGGAGAGTGAGTGCGAGAGGGAGGAGAGTGTGTGCAGGAGGGAGTGAGGAAGATATGAGAGTGTAGAGACAGGGAGAGAGAGTCAGTGTGTGAGAGAGAAAGGTAGAGAGTGTGACTGTGCGAGATAGGGAGAGAGTGAGTGCGAGAGATGGAGAGAGAGTGAGTGTGAGAGATGGGTGGAGAGAGAGTGCGAGAGAGGGGCAGAGTGAGTGCGAGAGTGAGGCAGAGTGAGTGCGAGAGGGAGCTAGAGTGAGTGCGAGAGGGAGGGAGAGTGAGTGCGAGAGGGAGGGAGAGTGAGTGCGAGAGGGAGGGAGAGTGAGTGCGAGAGGGAGAGAGAGTGAGTGCGAGAGGGAGGGAGAGTGAGAGCGAGAGGGAGGCTGAGTGAGTGCAAGAGGGAGAGATAGTGACTACGACAGGGAGAGAGTATAATGTGAGAGTGTGAGCAGGGGACAGTGAGTCAGTGTGAGAGAGAAAAATAGAGAGTGTGACTGTGCGAGATAGGGAGAGAGTGAGTGCGAGAGAGGGAGAGAGAGTGACTGTGAGAGATGGGTGGAGAGTGAGTGCGAGAGAGTGGCAGAGTGAGTGTGAGAGTGAGGGAGAGTGAGTGCGAGAGGGAAAGAGAGTGAGTGCGAGAGGCAGGGAGAGTGAGTGCAAGAGCGGGTAGAGTGAGAGGGAGGGAGAGCGAGTGCGAGAGAGGGGGAGAGTGAGTGCGAGAGCAAGGGGGATTGATTGCGAGAAGGAGGGAGATTGAGTGCGAGAGTGTGGGAGAGTGAGTGCGAGACAGAAAGAGTGAGTGCGAGAGGGAGAGAGTATGATATGAGAGTGTAGAGACAGGTAGAGAGAGTCAGTGTGGGAGAGAGAAAGATAGATGGGAGAGAGTGAGTGCGAGAGAGAGGCAGAGTGAGTGCGAGAGTGAGGCAGAGTGAGTGCGAGAGGAAAAGAGACTGACTGCGAGGGGGGGGAGAGTGAGTGCGAGAGGAGGGAGAGTGTGTGTGAGAGGGTGGGAGAGTGAGTGCGAGAGGAAGGGAGAGTGAGTGCGAGAGGGAGAGAGAGTGAGTGCGAGAGGGTGGGAGAGTGAGTGCGAGAGGGTGGGAGAGTGAGTCCGAGAGGTGGGAAAGTGAGCGCGAGAAGGAGGGAGAGTGAGTGTGAGAGAGAGGGAGAGTGAGTGCAAGAGGGAGAGAGAGTGACTGCGACAGGGAGAGAGTATAATGTGAGAGTGTGAGACAGGGAAAGAGAGTCAGTGTGTGAGAGAGAAAGATAGAGATTGTGACGGTGCGAGATAGGGAGAGCGAGTGAGTGCGAGAGGGTGGGAGAGTGAGTGCGAGAGGAAGGGAGAGTGAGTGCAAGCGGGAGGGAAAGTGTGCGCAAGAGGAAGGGAGAGTGAGTGCGAGAGGGAGAGTGAGTGCGAGAGCGAGAGTGAGTGCGAGAGGGAGGGAGAGTGAGTGCGAGAGGGAGAGAGAGTGAGTGCGAGAGGGAGAGAGAGTGAGTGTGAGAGGGAGGGAGAGTGAGTTCGAGAGGGAGGGACAGTGAGTGTGAGAGAGGGACGGAGATTGAGTGTGAGTGGGAGGGAGAGTGAGTGCGAGAGGGAGAGTGAGTGCGAGAGCGAGAGTGAGTGCGAGAGGGAGGGAGAGTGAGTGCGAGAGGGAGGGAGAGTGAGTGCGAGAGGGAGGGAGAGTGAGTGCGAGAGGGAGGGAGAGTGAGTGCGAGAGGGAGAGAGAGTGAGTGCGAGAGGGAGGGAGAGTGAGAGCGAGAGGGAGGCTGAGTGAGTGCAAGAGGGAGAGATAGTGACTGCGACAGGGAGAGAGTATAATGTGAGAGTGTGAGAAGGGGAGAGTGAGTCAGTGTGAGAGAGAAAATTAGAGAGTGTGACTGTGCGAGATAGGGAGAGAGTGAGTGCGAGAGAGGGAGAGAGAGTGAGTGTGAGAGATGGGGGGACAGTGAATGCGAGAGAGAGGCAGAATGAGTGCGAGAGTGAGGCAGAGTGAGTGCGAGAGGGAAAGAGAGTGAGTGTGAGAGGGAAAGACAGTGAGTGCGAGAGCGGGGAGAGTGAGTGCGAGAGCGGGGAGAGTGAGTGCGAGCAGGTGGGAGAGTGAGCGCAAGAGGGAGAGAGAGTGAGTGCGACAGGGAGAGAGTATAATGTGAGAGTGTGAGACAGGGAGAGAGAGTCAGTGTGTGAGAGAGAAAGATAGATAGTGTGACGGTGCGAGATAAGGAGAGAGAGTGAGTGCGAGAGTGGGACGGAGACGGAGTATGAGAGGAAGGGAGAGTGAGTGCAAGAGGGTGGGAGAGTGAGTGCAAGAGGGTGGGAGAGTGAGTGCGAGAGGGAGGGAGAGTGAGTGCGAGAGGAAGTGAGAGTGACTGCGAGAGGGTGGGAGAGTGAGTGCAAGAGGGAGGGAGAGTGTGAGCGAGAGGGAGAGAGTGTGATGTGAGAGTGTGAGACAGGGAAAGAGAGACAGCATGTGAGAGAGAAAGATAGAGAGTATGATTGTGCAAGATAGGGAGAGAGTGAGTGCGAGAGAGGGAGAGAGAGTGAGTGTGAGAGTTGGGGCGAGAGTGAGGCAGAGTGAGTGCGAGAGGGAAAGAGAGTGAGTGCGAGAGGGAGGGAGATTGAGTGCGAGAGCGGGGAGAGTCAGAGGGAGAGAGAGTGAGTGCGAGAGGGAGGGAGAGTGAGTGCGAAAGGAAGAGAGAGTGAGTGCAAGAGGGCGGGAGAGTTAGTGCGAGAGGGTGCTAGAGTGAGTGCGAGAGGGAGGGAGAGTGAGTACGAGAGGGTGGGAGAGTGAGTGCGAGACGGAGGGAGATGAGTGCGAGAGGGAGGGAGATGAGTGCGAGAGGGAGAGTGAGTGCGAGAGGGTGGGAGAGAGAGTGCGAGAGGAAGGGAGAGTGAGTGCGAGCGGGTGGGAGAGTGAGCGCAAGAGGGAGAGAGAGTGAGTGCGACAGGGAGAGAGTATAATGTGAGAGTGTGAGACAGGGAGAGAGAGTCAGTGTGTGAGAGAGAAAGATAGTGTGACGGTGCGAGATAGGGAGAGAGAGTGAGCGCGAGAGAGGGAGGGAGACTGAGTGCGAGAGGAAGGGAGAGTGTGTGAGAGGAAGGGAGAGTGAGTGCGAGAGGAAGGGAGAGCGGGTGCGAGAGGAAGGGAGAGTGGGTGCGAGAGGGAGGGAGAGTGAGTGCAAGAGGGAGAGAAAGTGAGTGCGACAGGGAGAGAGTATAATGTGAGAGTGTGAGACAGGGAGAGAGTCAGTGGGTGAGAGAGAAAGATAGAGAGTCTGACGGTGCGAGATAGGGAGAGAGAGTGAGTGCGAGAGGGAGGGAGAGTGAGAGCGAGAGGGAGGCAGAGTGATTGCGAGAGGGTGGCAGAGTGAGTGCGAGAGGAATGGAGAGTGAGTGTGAGAGGAAAGGAGAGTGAGTGTGAGAGGAAGGGAGAGTGAGTGCGAGAGGAAGGGAGAGTGAGTGCAAAAGGGAGATAAAGTGAGTGCGACAGGGAGAGAGTATAATGTGAGAGTGTGAGACAGGGAGAGAGAGTCAGTGTGTGAAAGAGAAAGATAGAGAGTGTGACGGTGTGAGATAGGGAGAGAGAGTGAGTGCGAGAGGGTGGTGAGTGAGAGCGAGTGGGAGGGAGAGTGATTGCGAGAGGGTGGCAGAGTGAGTGCGAGAGGCATGGGGAGTGAGTGTGAGAGAAAGGGAGAGTGAGTGTGAGAGGAAGGCAGAGTGAGCGCGAGAGGAAGGGAGAGTGAGTGCAGGAGGGAGAGAGAGTGACTGCGACAGGGAGGGAGAGTGAGTGCGAGGGGCAGAGAGTATGATGTGAGAGTGTGAGACAGGGAAAGAGAAACAGTGTGTGAGAGAGAAAGATAGAGACTATGACTGTGCGAGATAGGGAGAGAGTGAGTGCGAGAGAGGGAGAGCGAGTGAGTGTGAGAGTTGGGTGGAGAATGATGGCACGAGAGAGGCAGAGTGAGTGCGAGAGGGAAAGAAGGTGAGTGCAAGAGGGAGGGAGAGTGAGTGTGAGAGCGGGGAGAGTGAGAGGGAGAGAGAGTGAGTGCGAGAGGGAGGGAGAGTGAGTGCGAAAGGAAGGGAGAGTGAGTGCAAGAGGGAGGGAGAGTGAGTGTGACAGCGGGGAGACTGAGAGGGTGGGAGAGTGAGTGCGAGAGGGTGGGAGAGTGAGTGAGGGATAGGGAGGTAGAGTGAGTGCGAGAGGGAGGGAGAGTGAGTGTGAGAGGGAGGGAGAGTGAGTGCGAGAGAGAGGGAGCGTGAGTGCGAAAGGAAGGGAGAGTGAATGCAAGAGGAAGGGAGATACAGTGTGAGAGTGAGGCAGAGTGAGTGCGAGAGGGAAAGAGAGTGAGTGAGAGGGAAAGACAGTGAGTGCGAGAGCGGGAAGAGTGAGTGTGAGAGCGGGGAGAGTGAGTGCGAGCGTGTGGGAGAGAGAGTGCGAGAGGGAGGGAGAGTGAGAGCGAGAGGGAGAGAGTGTGATGTGAGAGTGTGAGACAGGGAAAGAGAGACAGTGTGTGAGAGAGAAAGATGGAGAGTATGACTGTGCAAGATAGGGAGAGAGAGTGAGTGTGAGAGTTGGGTGGAGAGTGAGTGCGAGAGAGAGGCAGAGTAAGTGCGAGAGTGAGGCCGAGTGAGTGCGAGAGGGAAAGAGAGTGAGTGCGAGAGGGATGGAGAGTGAGAGGGAGAGACAGTGAGTGCGAGAGGGAAAGAGAGTGAGTGCGAGAGGGATGGAGAGTGAGTGCGAAAGGAAGGGAGAGTGAGTGCGAGAGGGTGGGAGAGTGAGTGCGAGAGAGATGGAGAGTGAGTGCGAGAGGAACGGAGCGTGAGTGGGAGAGGAAGGGAGAGTGAGAGCGAGAGGGAGAGAGCGTGATGTGAGAGTGTGAGACAGGGAAAGAGAGAAAGTGTGTGAGAGAGAAAGATAGAGAGTATGACTGTGCAAGATAGGGAGAGAGTGAGTATGAGAGTTGGGTGGAGAGTGAGTGCGAGAGTGAGGCCGAGTGAGTGCGAGAGGGAAAGAAAGAGTGCGAGAGGGATGGAGAGTGAATGCGAAAGGAAGGGAGAGTGAGTGCGAGAGGGAGGGAGAGTGAGTGCGAGAGGGAGGAGAGTGTGTGCAGGAGGGAGTGAGGAAGATATGAGAGTGTAGAGACAGGGAGAGAGAGTCAGTGTGTGAGAGAGAAAGGTAGAGAGTGTGACTGTGCGAGATAGGGAGAGAGTGAGTGCGAGAGATGGAGAGAGAGTGAGTGTGAGAGATGGGTGGAGAGAGAGTGCGAGAGAGGGGCAGAGTGAGTGCGAGAGTGAGGCAGAGTGAGTGCGAGAGGGAGCTAGAGTGAGTGCGAGAGGGAGGGAGAGTGAGTACGAGAGGGAAGGAGAGTGAGTGCGAGAGGGAGGGAGACTGAGTGCGAGAGGGAGAGAGTATAATGTGAGAGTGTGAGACAGGGAAAGAGAGACAGTGTGTGAGAGAGAAAGATAGAGACTATGACTGTGCGAGATAGGGAGAGAGTGAGTGCGAGAGAGGGAGAGCGAGTGAGTGCAAGAGGGAGAGATAGTGACTGCGACAGGGAGAGAGTATAATGTGAGAGTGTGAGAAGGGGAGAGTGAGTCAGTGTGAGAGAGAAAATTAGAGAGTGTGACTGTGCGAGATAGGGAGAGAGTGAGTGCGAGAGAGGGAGAGAGAGTGAGTGTGAGAGATGGGGGGACAGTGAATGCGAGAGAGAGGGCAGAATGAGTGCGAGAGTGAGGCAGAGTGAGTGCGAGAGGGAAAGAGAGTGAGTGTGAGAGGGAAAGACAGTGAGTGCGAGAGCGGGGAGAGTGAGTGCGAGAGCGGGGAGAGTGAGTGCGAGCAGGTGGGGAGAGTGAGCGCAAGAGGGAGAGAGAGTGAGTGCGACAGGGAGAGAGTATAATGTGAGAGTGTGAGACAGGGAGAGAGAGTCAGTGTGTGAGAGAGAAAGATAGATAGTGTGACGGTGCGAGATAAGGAGAGAGAGTGAGTGCGAGAGTGGGACGGAGACGGAGTATGAGAGGAAGGGAGAGTGAGTGCAAGAGGGTGGGGAGAGTGAGTGCAAGAGGGTGGGAGAGTGAGTGCGAGAGGGAGGGAGAGTGAGTGCGAGAGGAAGTGAGAGTGACTGCGAGAGGGTGGGGAGAGTGAGTGCAAGAGGGAGGGAGAGTGTGAGCGAGAGGGAGAGAGTGTGATGTGAGAGTGTGAGACAGGGAAAGAGAGACAGCATGTGAGAGAGAAAGATAGAGAGTATGATTGTGCAAGATAGGGAGAGAGTGAGTGCGAGAGAGGGAGAGAGAGTGAGTGTGAGAGTTGGGGGCGAGAGTGAGGCAGAGTGAGTGCGAGAGGGAAAGAGAGTGAGTGCGAGAGGGAGGGAGATTGAGTGCGAGAGCGGGGAGAGTCAGAGGGAGAGAGAGTGAGTGCGAGAGGGAGGGAGAGTGAGTGCGAAAGGAAGAGAGAGTGAGTGCAAGAGGGCGGGAGAGTTAGTGCGAGAGGGTGCTAGAGTGAGTGCGAGAGGGAGGGAGAGTGAGTACGAGAGGGTGGGAGAGTGAGTGCGAGACGGAGGGAGATGAGTGCGAGAGGGAGGGAGATGAGTGCGAGAGGGAGAGTGAGTGCGAGAGGGTGGGAGAGAGAGTGCGAGAGGAAGGGGAGAGTGAGTGCGAGGAGGGTAGGACAGTGAGTGCGAGAGGGATGGAGAGTGAGTGCGAAGGAAGGGAGAGTGAGTGCGAGACCGGGAAGAGGGAGAGAGAGTGAGTGCGAGGGGGGGGTGAGTGAGTGTGAAAGGAAGGGAGAGTGAGTGCAAGAGGGCGGGAGAGTGAGTGCGAGAGGGAGCTAGAGTGAGTGTGAGAAGGAGGGAGAGTGAGTACGAGAGGGAGGGAGAGTGAGTGCGAGGAGTGAGGGAGATGAGTGCAAGAGGGAGGGAGATGAGTGTGCGAGCGGGGAGAGTGAGTGCGAGAGGAAGGGAGAGAGACTGCAAGAGGAAGGGGAGAGTGCGTGCGAGAGGGTGGGAGAGTGAGTGCGAGAGGGATGGAGAGTGAGTGCGAGAGGGAGGGAGAGTGAGTGCGAGAGGAAGGGAGAGTGAGTGCGAGGAGGGTGGGAGAGAGTGTGCAAGAGGGAGGGAGAATGAGAGCGAGTGGGAGAGAGAGTGAGAGCGAGTGGGAGGGAGAGTGGGTGCGAGAGGGAGGGAGAGTGAGTTCAAGAGGGAGAGAGAGTGACTGCGACAGGGAGAGAGTATAATGTGAGAGTGTGAGACAGGGAGAGAGAGTCAGTGTGTGAGAGAGAAAGATAGAGAGTGCGACAGTGTGAGATAGGGAGAGAGAGTTAGTGCGAGAGGGGTGGGAGAGTGAGAGCGAGAGGGAGGCAGAGTGAGTGCGAGAGGCAGGGAGAGTGAGTGCGAGAGGAAGGGTGTGTGAGTGCGAGTGGAAGTGAGAGTGAGTATGAGAGGAACGGAGAGTGAGTGCGAGGTGGAAGGGAGAGTGGGGTGCGAGAGGTAGGGGAGAGTGAGTTCAAGAGGGGAGAGAGAGTGACTGCGACAGGGAGAGAGTATAATGTGAGAGTGTGAGACAGGGAGAGAGAGTCAGTGTGTGAGAGAGAAAGATAGAGAGTGCGACAGTGTGAGATAGGGAGAGAGAGTTAGTGCGAGAGGGGTGGGAGAGTGAGTGCGAGAGCAAGGGAGAGTGAGTGCAAGCGGGAGGGGAGAGTGAGCGCAAGAGGAAGGGAGAGTGAGTGTGAGAGGGAGGGAGAGTGAGTGCAAGAGGGGAGAGAGAGTGAGTGCGAGAGGGAGAGAGTATAATGTGAGAGTGTGAAAAGGGGAGAGTGAGTCAGTGTGAGAGAGAAAAATAGAGTGTGACTGTGCAAGATGGGGAGAGAATGAGTGCGAGAGAGGGAGAGAGAATGAGTGTGAGAGATGGGGGGGGAGAGGGGAGTGCGAGAGAGAGAGGCAGAGTGAGTGCAACAGCGGGGAGACTGAGAGGGTGGGAGAGTGAGTGCGATAGGGAAAGACAGTGAGTGCGGAGAGCGGGGGAGAGTGAGGTGCGAGAGCGGGGGAGAGTGAGTGCGAGAGGGAGAGTGTGTGATGTGAGAGTGTGAGACAGGGAAAGAGAGACAGTGTGTGAGAGAGAAAGATAGAGAGTATGACTGTGCAAGATAGGGAGAGAGTGAGTGCAAGAGAGGGAGAGAGAGTGAGGTGTGAGAGTTGGGTGGAGAGTGAGTGCGAGGGAGAGGCAGAGTGAGTGCGAGAGTGAGGCAGAGTGAGTGCGAGAGGGAAAGACATTGAATGCGAGAGGAAAAGACAGTGAGTGCAAGAGTGGGGAGAGTGAGAGGGAGGGAGTGTGAGTGCGAGAGAGGGAGGCAGAGTGAGTGCAAGAGGGAGAGATAGTGACTGCGACAGGGAGAGAGTATAATGTGAGAGTGTGAGAAAGGGAGAGTGAGTCAGTGTGTAGGGAGAGAGTGAGTGCGAGAGAGGGAGAGAGAGTGAGTGTGAGAGTTGGGGGGACAGTGAATGCGAGAGAGAGGCAGAATGAGTGCGAGAGTGAGGCAGAGTGAGTGCGAGAGGGAAAGAGAGTGAGTGAGAGAGGGAAAGACAGTGAGTGCGAGTGCGGGGAGAGTGAGTGCGAGAGCGGGGAGAGTGAGTGCGAGCGGGTGGGAGAGTGAGCGCAAGAGGGAGAGAGAGTGAGTGCGACAGGGAGAGAGTATAATGTGAGAGTGTGAGACAGGGAGAGAGAGTCAGTGTGTGAGAGAGAAAGATAGTGTGACGGTGCGAGATAGGGAGAGAGAGTGAGCGCGAGAGAGGGAGGGAGACTGAGTGCGAGAGGAAGGGAGAGTGTGTGAGAGGAAGGGAGAGTGAGTGCGAGAGGAAGGGAGAGCGGGTGCGAGAGGAAGGGAGAGTGGGTGCGAGAGGGAGGGAGAGTGAGTGCAAGAGGGAGAGAAAGTGAGTGCGACAGGGAGAGAGTATAATGTGAGAGTGTGAGACAGGGAGAGAGTCAGTGGGTGAGAGAGAAAGATAGAGAGTCTGACGGTGCGAGATAGGGAGAGAGAGTGAGTGCGAGAGGGAGGGAGAGTGAGAGCGAGAGGGAGGCAGAGTGATTGCGAGAGGGTGGCAGAGTGAGTGCGAGAGGAATGGAGAGTGAGTGTGAGAGGAAAGGAGAGTGAGTGTGAGAGGAAGGGAGAGTGAGTGCGAGAGGAAGGGAGAGTGAGTGCAAAAGGGAGATAAAGTGAGTGCGACAGGGAGAGAGTATAATGTGAGAGTGTGAGACAGGGAGAGAGAGTCAGTGTGTGAAAGAGAAAGATAGAGAGTGTGACGGTGTGAGATAGGGAGAGAGAGTGAGTGCGAGAGGGTGGTGAGTGAGAGCGAGTGGGAGGGAGAGTGATTGCGAGAGGGTGGCAGAGTGAGTGCGAGAGGCATGGGGAGTGAGTGTGAGAGAAAGGGAGAGTGAGTGTGAGAGGAAGGCAGAGTGAGCGCGAGAGGAAGGGAGAGTGAGTGCAGGAGGGAGAGAGAGTGACTGCGACAGGGAGGGAGAGTGAGTGCGAGGGGCAGAGAGTATGATGTGAGAGTGTGAGACAGGGAAAGAGAAACAGTGTGTGAGAGAGAAAGATAGAGACTATGACTGTGCGAGATAGGGAGAGAGTGAGTGCGAGAGAGGGAGAGCGAGTGAGTGTGAGAGTTGGGTGGAGAATGATGGCACGAGAGAGGCAGAGTGAGTGCGAGAGGGAAAGAAGGTGAGTGCAAGAGGGAGGGAGAGTGAGTGTGAGAGCGGGGAGAGTGAGAGGGAGAGAGAGTGAGTGCGAGAGGGAGGGAGAGTGAGTGCGAAAGGAAGGGAGAGTGAGTGCAAGAGGGAGGGAGAGTGAGTGTGACAGCGGGGAGACTGAGAGGGTGGGAGAGTGAGTGCGAGAGGGTGGGAGAGTGAGTGAGGGATAGGGAGGTAGAGTGAGTGCGAGAGGGAGGGAGAGTGAGTGTGAGAGGGAGGGAGAGTGAGTGCGAGAGAGAGGGAGCGTGAGTGCGAAAGGAAGGGAGAGTGAATGCAAGAGGAAGGGAGATACAGTGTGAGAGTGAGGCAGAGTGAGTGCGAGAGGGAAAGAGAGTGAGTGAGAGGGAAAGACAGTGAGTGCGAGAGCGGGAAGAGTGAGTGTGAGAGCGGGGAGAGTGAGTGCGAGCGTGTGGGAGAGAGAGTGCGAGAGGGAGGGAGAGTGAGAGCGAGAGGGAGAGAGTGTGATGTGAGAGTGTGAGACAGGGAAAGAGAGACAGTGTGTGAGAGAGAAAGATGGAGAGTATGACTGTGCAAGATAGGGAGAGAGAGTGAGTGTGAGAGTTGGGTGGAGAGTGAGTGCGAGAGAGAGGCAGAGTAAGTGCGAGAGTGAGGCCGAGTGAGTGCGAGAGGGAAAGAGAGTGAGTGCGAGAGGGATGGAGAGTGAGAGGGAGAGACAGTGAGTGCGAGAGGGAAAGAGAGTGAGTGCGAGAGGGATGGAGAGTGAGTGCGAAAGGAAGGGAGAGTGAGTGCGAGAGGGTGGGAGAGTGAGTGCGAGAGAGATGGAGAGTGAGTGCGAGAGGAACGGAGCGTGAGTGGGAGAGGAAGGGAGAGTGAGAGCGAGAGGGAGAGAGCGTGATGTGAGAGTGTGAGACAGGGAAAGAGAGAAAGTGTGTGAGAGAGAAAGATAGAGAGTATGACTGTGCAAGATAGGGAGAGAGTGAGTATGAGAGTTGGGTGGAGAGTGAGTGCGAGAGTGAGGCCGAGTGAGTGCGAGAGGGAAAGAAAGAGTGCGAGAGGGATGGAGAGTGAATGCGAAAGGAAGGGAGAGTGAGTGCGAGAGGGAGGGAGAGTGAGTGCGAGAGGGAGGAGAGTGTGTGCAGGAGGGAGTGAGGAAGATATGAGAGTGTAGAGACAGGGAGAGAGAGTCAGTGTGTGAGAGAGAAAGGTAGAGAGTGTGACTGTGCGAGATAGGGAGAGAGTGAGTGCGAGAGATGGAGAGAGAGTGAGTGTGAGAGATGGGTGGAGAGAGAGTGCGAGAGAGGGGCAGAGTGAGTGCGAGAGTGAGGCAGAGTGAGTGCGAGAGGGAGCTAGAGTGAGTGCGAGAGGGAGGGAGAGTGAGTGCGAGAGGGAGGGAGAGTGAGTGCGAGAGGGAGGGAGAGTGAGTGCGAGAGGGAGAGAGAGTGAGTGCGAGAGGGAGGGAGAGTGAGAGCGAGAGGGAGGCTGAGTGAGTGCAAGAGGGAGAGATAGTGACTACGACAGGGAGAGAGTATAATGTGAGAGTGTGAGCAGGGGACAGTGAGTCAGTGTGAGAGAGAAAAATAGAGAGTGTGACTGTGCGAGATAGGGAGAGAGTGAGTGCGAGAGAGGGAGAGAGAGTGACTGTGAGAGATGGGTGGAGAGTGAGTGCGAGAGAGTGGCAGAGTGAGTGTGAGAGTGAGGCAGAGTGAGTGCGAGAGGGAAAGAGAGTGAGTGCGAGAGGCAGGGAGAGTGAGTGCAAGAGCGGGTAGAGTGAGAGGGAGGGAGAGCGAGTGCGAGAGAGGGGGAGAGTGAGTGCGAGAGCAAGGGGGATTGATTGCGAGAAGGAGGGAGATTGAGTGCGAGAGTGTGGGAGAGTGAGTGCGAGACAGAAAGAGTGAGTGCGAGAGGGAGAGACTATGATATGAGAGTGTAGAGACAGGTAGAGAGAGTCAGTGTGGGAGAGAGAAAGATAGATGGGAGAGAGTGAGTGCGAGAGAGAGGCAGAGTGAGTGCGAGAGTGAGGCAGAGTGAGTGCGAGAGGAAAAGAGACTGACTGCGAGGGGGGGAGAGTGAGTGCGAGAGGAGGGAGAGTGTGTGTGAGAGGGTGGGAGAGTGAGTGCGAGAGGGAGGGAGAGTGAGTGCGAGAGGGAGAGAGAGTGAGTGCGAGAGGGTGGGAGAGTGAGTGCGAGAGGGTGGGAGAGTGAGTCCGAGAGGTGGGAAAGTGAGCGCGAGAAGGAGGGAGAGTGAGTGTGAGAGAGAGGGAGAGTGAGTGCAAGAGGGAGAGAGAGTGACTGCGACAGGGAGAGAGTATAATGTGAGAGTGTGAGACAGGGAAAGAGAGTCAGTGTGTGAGAGAGAAAGATAGAGATTGTGACGGTGCGAGATAGGGAGAGCGAGTGAGTGCGAGAGGGTGGGAGAGTGAGTGCGAGAGGAAGGGAGAGTGAGTGCAAGCGGGAGGGAAAGTGTGCGCAAGAGGAAGGGAGAGTGAGTGCGAGAGGGAGAGTGAGTGCGAGAGCGAGAGTGAGTGCGAGAGGGAGGGAGAGTGAGTGCGAGAGGGAGAGAGAGTGAGTGCGAGAGGGAGAGAGAGTGAGTGTGAGAGGGAGGGAGAGTGAGTTCGAGAGGGAGGGACAGTGAGTGTGAGAGAGGGACGGAGATTGAGTGTGAGTGGGAGGGAGAGTGAGTGCGAGAGGGAGAGTGAGTGCGAGAGCGAGAGTGAGTGCGAGAGGGAGGGAGAGTGAGTGCGAGAGGGAGGGAGAGTGAGTGCGAGAGGGAGGGAGAGTGAGTGCGAGAGGGAGGGAGAGTGAGTGCGAGAGGGAGAGAGAGTGAGTGCGAGAGGGAGGGAGAGTGAGAGCGAGAGGGAGGCTGAGTGAGTGCAAGAGGGAGAGATAGTGACTGCGACAGGGAGAGAGTATAATGTGAGAGTGTGAGAAGGGGAGAGTGAGTCAGTGTGAGAGAGAAAATTAGAGAGTGTGACTGTGCGAGATAGGGAGAGAGTGAGTGCGAGAGAGGGAGAGAGAGTGAGTGTGAGAGATGGGGGGACAGTGAATGCGAGAGAGAGGCAGAATGAGTGCGAGAGTGAGGCAGAGTGAGTGCGAGAGGGAAAGAGAGTGAGTGTGAGAGGGAAAGACAGTGAGTGCGAGAGCGGGGAGAGTGAGTGCGAGAGCGGGGAGAGTGAGTGCGAGCAGGTGGGAGAGTGAGCGCAAGAGGGAGAGAGAGTGAGTGCGACAGGGAGAGAGTATAATGTGAGAGTGTGAGACAGGGAGAGAGAGTCAGTGTGTGAGAGAGAAAGATAGATAGTGTGACGGTGCGAGATAAGGAGAGAGAGTGAGTGCGAGAGTGGGACGGAGACGGAGTATGAGAGGAAGGGAGAGTGAGTGCAAGAGGGTGGGAGAGTGAGTGCAAGAGGGTGGGAGAGTGAGTGCGAGAGGGAGGGAGAGTGAGTGCGAGAGGAAGTGAGAGTGACTGCGAGAGGGTGGGAGAGTGAGTGCAAGAGGGAGGGAGAGTGTGAGCGAGAGGGAGAGAGTGTGATGTGAGAGTGTGAGACAGGGAAAGAGAGACAGCATGTGAGAGAGAAAGATAGAGAGTATGATTGTGCAAGATAGGGAGAGAGTGAGTGCGAGAGAGGGAGAGAGAGTGAGTGTGAGAGTTGGGGCGAGAGTGAGGCAGAGTGAGTGCGAGAGGGAAAGAGAGTGAGTGCGAGAGGGAGGGAGATTGAGTGCGAGAGCGGGGAGAGTCAGAGGGAGAGAGAGTGAGTGCGAGAGGGAGGGAGAGTGAGTGCGAAAGGAAGAGAGAGTGAGTGCAAGAGGGCGGGAGAGTTAGTGCGAGAGGGTGCTAGAGTGAGTGCGAGAGGGAGGGAGAGTGAGTACGAGAGGGTGGGAGAGTGAGTGCGAGACGGAGGGAGATGAGTGCGAGAGGGAGGGAGATGAGTGCGAGAGGGAGAGTGAGTGCGAGAGGGTGGGAGCGAGAGTGCGAGAGGAAGGGAGAGTGAGTGCGAGAGGGTAGGACAGTGAGTGCGAGAGGGATGGAGAGTGAGTGCGAAGGAAGGGAGAGTGAGTGCGAGACCGGGAAGAGGGAGAGAGAGTGAGTGCGAGGGGGGGTGAGTGAGTGTGAAAGGAAGGGAGAGTGAGTGCAAGAGGGCGGGAGAGTGAGTGCGAGAGGGAGCTAGAGTGAGTGTGAGAAGGAGGGAGAGTGAGTACGAGAGGGAGGGAGAGTGAGTGCGAGAGTGAGGGAGATGAGTGCAAGAGGGAGGGAGATGAGTGCGAGCGGGAGAGTGAGTGCGAGAGGAAGGGAGAGAGACTGCAAGAGGAAGGGAGAGTGCGTGCGAGAGGGTGGGAGAGTGAGTGCGAGAGGGATGGAGAGTGAGTGCGAGAGGGAGGGAGAGTGAGTGCGAGAGGAAGGGAGAGTGAGTGCGAGAGGGTGGGAGAGAGTGTGCAAGAGGGAGGGAGAATGAGAGCGAGTGGGAGAGAGAGTGAGAGCGAGTGGGAGGGAGAGTGGGTGCGAGAGGGAGGGAGAGTGAGTTCAAGAGGGAGAGAGAGTGACTGCGACAGGGAGAGAGTATAATGTGAGAGTGTGAGACAGGGAGAGAGAGTCAGTGTGTGAGAGAGAAAGATAGAGAGTGCGACAGTGTGAGATAGGGAGAGAGAGTTAGTGCGAGAGGGTGGGAGAGTGAGAGCGAGAGGGAGGCAGAGTGAGTGCGAGAGGCAGGGAGAGTGAGTGCGAGAGGAAGGGTGTGTGAGTGCGAGTGGAAGTGAGAGTGAGTATGAGAGGAACGGAGAGTGAGTGCGAGTGGAAGGGAGAGTGGGTGCGAGAGGTAGGGAGAGTGAGTTCAAGAGGGAGAGAGAGTGACTGCGACAGGGAGAGAGTATAATGTGAGAGTGTGAGACAGGGAGAGAGAGTCAGTGTGTGAGAGAGAAAGATAGAGAGTGCGACAGTGTGAGATAGGGAGAGAGAGTTAGTGCGAGAGGGTGGGAGAGTGAGTGCGAGAGCAAGGGAGAGTGAGTGCAAGCGGGAGGGAGAGTGAGCGCAAGAGGAAGGGAGAGTGAGTGTGAGAGGGAGGGAGAGTGAGTGCAAGAGGGAGAGAGAGTGAGTGCGAGAGGGAGAGAGTATAATGTGAGAGTGTGAAAAGGGGAGAGTGAGTCAGTGTGAGAGAGAAAAATAGAGTGTGACTGTGCAAGATGGGGAGAGAATGAGTGCGAGAGAGGGAGAGAGAATGAGTGTGAGAGATGGGGGGGAGAGGGAGTGCGAGAGAGAGGCAGAGTGAGTGCAACAGCGGGGAGACTGAGAGGGTGGGAGAGTGAGTGCGATAGGGAAAGACAGTGAGTGCGAGAGCGGGGAGAGTGAGTGCGAGAGCGGGGAGAGTGAGTGCGAGAGGGAGAGTGTGTGATGTGAGAGTGTGAGACAGGGAAAGAGAGACAGTGTGTGAGAGAGAAAGATAGAGAGTATGACTGTGCAAGATAGGGAGAGAGTGAGTGCAAGAGAGGGAGAGAGAGTGAGTGTGAGAGTTGGGTGGAGAGTGAGTGCGAGGGAGAGGCAGAGTGAGTGCGAGAGTGAGGCAGAGTGAGTGCGAGAGGGAAAGACATTGAATGCGAGAGGAAAAGACAGTGAGTGCAAGAGTGGGGAGAGTGAGAGGGAGGGAGTGTGAGTGCGAGAGGGAGGCAGAGTGAGTGCAAGAGGGAGAGATAGTGACTGCGACAGGGAGAGAGTATAATGTGAGAGTGTGAGAAAGGGAGAGTGAGTCAGTGTGAGAGAGAAAAATAGAGAGTGTGACTGTGCGAGATAGGGAGAGAGTGAGTGCGAGAGAGGGAGAGAGAGTGAGTGTGAGAGTTGGGGGGACAGTGAATGCGAGAGAGAGGCAGAATGAGTGCGAGAGTGAGGCAGAGTGAGTGCGAGAGGGAAAGAGAGTGAGTGAGAGAGGGAAAGACAGTGAGTGCGAGTGCGGGGAGAGTGAGTGCGAGAGCGGGGAGAGTGAGTGCGAGCGGGTGGGAGAGTGAGCGCAAGAGGGAGAGAGAGTGAGTGCGACAGGGAGAGAGTATAATGTGAGAGTGTGAGACAGGGAGAGAGAGTCAGTGTGTGAGAGAGAAAGATAGTGTGACGGTGCGAGATAGGGAGAGAGAGTGAGCGCGAGAGAGGGAGGGAGACTGAGTGCGAGAGGAAGGGAGAGTGTGTGAGAGGAAGGGAGAGTGAGTGCGAGAGGAAGGGAGAGCGGGTGCGAGAGGAAGGGAGAGTGGGTGCGAGAGGGAGGGAGAGTGAGTGCAAGAGGGAGAGAAAGTGAGTGCGACAGGGAGAGAGTATAATGTGAGAGTGTGAGACAGGGAGAGAGTCAGTGGGTGAGAGAGAAAGATAGAGAGTCTGACAGTGCGAGATAGGGAGAGAGAGTGAGTGCGAGAGGGAGGGAGAGTGAGAGCGAGAGGGAGGCAGAGTGATTGCGAGAGGGTGGCAGAGTGAGTGCGAGAGGAATGGAGAGTGAGTGTGAGAGGAAAGGAGAGTGAGTGTGAGAGGAAGGGAGAGTGAGTGCGAGAGGAAGGGAGAGTGAGTGCAAAAGGGAGATAAAGTGAGTGCGACAGGGAGAGAGTATAATGTGAGAGTGTGAGACAGGGAGAGAGAGTCAGTGTGTGAAAGAGAAAGATAGAGAGTGTGACGGTGTGAGATAGGGAGAGAGAGTGAGTGCGAGAGGGTGGTGAGTGAGAGCGAGTGGGAGGGAGAGTGATTGCGAGAGGGTGGCAGAGTGAGTGCGAGAGGCATGGGGAGTGAGTGTGAGAGAAAGGGAGAGTGAGTGTGAGAGGAAGGCAGAGTGAGCGCGAGAGGAAGGGTGAGTGAGTGCAGGAGGGAGAGAGAGTGACTGCGACAGGGAGGGAGAGTGAGTGCGAGGGGCAGAGAGTATGATGTGAGAGTGTGAGACAGGGAAAGAGAAACAGTGTGTGAGAGAGAAAGATAGAGACTATGACTGTGCGAGATAGGGAGAGAGTGAGTGCGAGAGAGGGAGTGCGAGTGAGTGTGAGAGTTGGGTGGAGAATGATGGCACGAGAGAGGCAGAGTGAGTGCGAGAGGGAAAGAAGGTGAGTGCAAGAGGGAGGGAGAGTGAGTGTGAGAGCGGGGAGAGTGAGAGGGAGAGAGAGTGAGTGCGAGAGGGAGGGAGAGTGAGTGCGAAAGGAAGGGAGAGTGAGTGCAAGAGGGAGGGAGAGTGAGTGTGACAGCGGGGAGACTGAGAGGGTGGGAGAGTGAGTGCGAGAGGGTGGGAGAGTGAGTGAGGGATAGGGAGGTAGAGTGAGTGCGAGAGGGAGGGAGAGTGAGTGTGAGAGGGAGGGAGAGTGAGTGCGAGAGAGAGGGAGCGTGAGTGCGAAAGGAAGGGAGAGTGAATGCAAGAGGAAGGGAGATACAGTGTGAGAGTGAGGCAGAGTGAGTGCGAGAGGGAAAGAGAGTGAGTGAGAGGGAAAGACAGTGAGTGCGAGAGCGGGAAGAGTGAGTGCGAGAGCGGGGAGAGTGAGTGCAAGCGTGTGGGAGAGAGAGTGCGAGAGGGAGGGAGAGTGAGAGCGAGAGGGAGAGAGTGTGATGTGAGAGTGTGAGACAGGGAAAGAGAGACAGTGTGTGAGAGAGAAAGATGGAGAGTATGACTGTGCAAGATAGGGAGAGAGAGTGAGTGTGAGAGTTGGGTGGAGAGTGAGTGCGAGAGAGAGGCAGAGTAAGTGCGAGAGTGAGGCCGAGTGAGTGCGAGAGGGAAAGAGAGTGAGTGCGAGAGGGATGGAGAGTGAGAGGGAGAGACAGTGAGTGCGAGAGGGAAAGAGAGTGAGTGCGAGAGGGATGGAGAGTGAGTGCGAAAGGAAGGGAGAGTGAGTGCGAGAGGGTGGGAGAGTGAGTGCGAGAGAGATGGAGAGTGAGTGCGAGAGGAACGGAGCGTGAGTGGGAGAGGAAGGGAGAGTGAGAGCGAGAGGGAGAGAGCGTGATGTGAGAGTGTGAGACAGGGAAAGAGAGAAAGTGTGTGAGAGAGAAAGATAGAGAGTATGACTGTGCAAGATAGGGAGAGAGTGAGTATGAGAGTTGGGTGGAGAGTGAGTGCGAGAGTGAGGCCGAGTGAGTGCGAGAGGGAAAGAAAGAGTGCGAGAGGGATGGAGAGTGAATGCGAAAGGAAGGGAGAGTGAGTGCGAGAGGGAGGGAGAGTGAGTGCGAGAGGGAGGAGAGTGTGTGCAGGAGGGAGTGAGGAAGATATGAGAGTGTAGAGACAGGGAGAGAGAGTCAGTGTGTGAGAGAGAAAGGTAGAGAGTGTGACTGTGCGAGATAGGGAGAGAGTGAGTGCGAGAGATGGAGAGAGAGTGAGTGTGAGAGATGGGTGGAGAGAGAGTGCGAGAGAGGGGCAGAGTGAGTGCGAGAGTGAGGCAGAGTGAGTGCGAGAGGGAGCTAGAGTGAGTGCGAGAGGGAGGGAGAGTGAGTACGAGAGGGAAGGAGAGTGAGTGCGAGAGGGAGGGAGACTGAGTGCGAGAGGGAGAGAGTATAATGTGAGAGTGTGAGACAGGGAAAGAGAGACAGTGTGTGAGAGAGAAAGATAGAGACTATGACTGTGCGAGATAGGGAGAGAGTGAGTGCGAGAGAGGGAGAGCGAGTGAGTGTGAGACTTGGGTGGAGAGTGATGGCAAGAGAGAGGCAGAGTGAGTGCGAGAGGGAAAGAGGGTGAGTGCAAGAGGGAGGGAGAGTGAGTGCGAGAGCGGGGAGAGTGAGAGCGAGGGAGAGTGAGTGCGAGAGGGAGGGAGAGTGAGTGCGAGAGTGAGGCAGAGTGATTGCGAGAGGGAGAGAGTATGATGTGAGAGTGTGAGACAGGGAAAGAGAGACAGCGTGTGAGAGAGAAAGATAGAGAGTATGATTGTGCAAGATAGGGAGAGAGTGAGTGCGAGAGAGGGAGAGAGAGTGAGTGTGAGAGTTGGGGCGAGAGTGAGGCAGAGTGAGTGCGAGAGGGAAAGAGAGTGAGTGCGAGAGGGAGGGAGATTGAGTGCGAGAGCGGGGAGAGTCAGAGGGAGAGAGAGTGAGTGCGAGAGGGAGGGAGAGTGAGTGCGAAAGGAAGAGAGAGTGAGTGCAAGAGGGCGGGAGAGTTAGTGCGAGAGGGTGCTAGAGTGAGTGCGAGAGGGAGGGAGAGTGAGTACGAGAGGGTGGGAGAGTGAGTGCGAGACGGAGGGAGATGAGTGCGAGAGGGAGGGAGATGAGTGCGAGAGGGAGAGTGAGTGCGAGAGGGTGGGAGAGAGAGTGCGAGAGGAAGGGAGAGTGAGTGCGAGAGGGTAGGACAGTGAGTGCGAGAGGGATGGAGAGTGAGTGCGAAGGAAGGGAGAGTGAGTGCGAGACCGGGAAGAGGGAGAGAGAGTGAGTGCGAGGGGGGGTGAGTGAGTGCGAAAGGAAGGGAGAGTGAGTGCAAGAGGGCGGGAGAGTGAGTGCGAGAGGGAGCTAGAGTGAGTGTGAGAAGGAGGGAGAGTGAGTACGAGAGGGAGGGAGAGTGAGTGCGAGAGTGAGGGAGATGAGTGCAAGAGGGAGGGAGATGAGTGCGAGCGGGAGAGTGAGTGCGAGAGGAAGGGAGAGAGACTGCAAGAGGAAGGGAGAGTGCGTGCGAGAGGGTGGGAGAGTGAGTGCGAGAGGGATGGAGAGTGAGTGCGAGAGGGAGGGAGAGTGAGTGCGAGAGGAAGGGAGAGTGAGTGCGAGAGGGTGGGAGAGAGTGTGCAAGAGGGAGGGAGAATGAGAGCGAGTGGGAGAGAGAGTGAGAGCGAGTGGGAGGGAGAGTGGGTGCGAGAGGGAGGGAGAGTGAGTTCAAGAGGGAGAGAGAGTGACTGCGACAGGGAGAGAGTATAATGTGAGAGTGTGAGACAGGGAGAGAGAGTCAGTGTGTGAGAGAGAAAGATAGAGAGTGCGACAGTGTGAGATAGGGAGAGAGAGTTAGTGCGAGAGGGTGGGAGAGTGAGAGCGAGAGGGAGGCAGAGTGAGTGCGAGAGGCAGGGAGAGTGAGTGCGAGAGGAAGGGTGTGTGAGTGCGAGTGGAAGTGAGAGTGAGTATGAGAGGAACGGAGAGTGAGTGCGAGTGGAAGGGAGAGTGGGTGCGAGAGGTAGGGAGAGTGAGTTCAAGAGGGAGAGAGAGTGACTGCGACAGGGAGAGAGTATAATGTGAGAGTGTGAGACAGGGAGAGAGAGTCAGTGTGTGAGAGAGAAAGATAGAGAGTGTGACAGTGTGAGATAGGGAGAGAGAGTTAGTGCGAGAGGGTGGGAGAGTGAGTGCGAGAGCAAGGGAGAGTGAGTGCAAGCGGGAGGGAGAGTGAGCGCAAGAGGAAGGGAGAGTGAGTGTGAGAGGGAGGGAGAGTGAGTGCAAGAGGGAGAGAGAGTGAGTGCGAGAGGGAGAGAGTATAATGTGAGAGTGTGAAAAGGGGAGAGTGAGTCAGTGTGAGAGAGAAAAATAGAGTGTGACTGTGCAAGATGGGGAGAGAATGAGTGCGAGAGAGGGAGAGAGAATGAGTGTGAGAGATGGGGGGGAGAGGGAGTGCGAGAGAGAGGCAGAGTGAGTGCAACAGCGGGGAGACTGAGAGGGTGGGAGAGTGAGTGCGATAGGGAAAGACAGTGAGTGCGAGAGCGGGGAGAGTGAGTGCGAGAGCGGGGAGAGTGAGTGCGAGAGGGAGAGTGTGTGATGTGAGAGTGTGAGACAGGGAAAGAGAGACAGTGTGTGAGAGAGAAAGATAGAGAGTATGACTGTGCAAGATAGGGAGAGAGTGAGTGCAAGAGAGGGAGAGAGAGTGAGTGTGAGAGTTGGGTGGAGAGTGAGTGCGAGGGAGAGGCAGAGTGAGTGCGAGAGTGAGGCAGAGTGAGTGCGAGAGGGAAAGACATTGAATGCGAGAGGAAAAGACAGTGAGTGCAAGAGTGGGGAGAGTGAGAGGGAGGGAGTGTGAGTGCGAGAGGGAGGCAGAGTGAGTGCAAGAGGGAGAGATAGTGACTGCGACAGGGAGAGAGTATAATGTGAGAGTGTGAGAAAGGGAGAGTGAGTCAGTGTGAGAGAGAAAAATAGAGAGTGTGACTGTGCGAGATAGGGAGAGAGTGAGTGCGAGAGAGGGAGAGAGAGTGAGTGTGAGAGTTGGGGGGACAGTGAATGCGAGAGAGAGGCAGAATGAGTGCGAGAGTGAGGCAGAGTGAGTGCGAGAGGGAAAGAGAGTGAGTGAGAGAGGGAAAGACAGTGAGTGCGAGTGCGGGGAGAGTGAGTGCGAGAGCGGGGAGAGTGAGTGCGAGCGGGTGGGAGAGTGAGCGCAAGAGGGAGAGAGAGTGAGTGCGACAGGGAGAGAGTATAATGTGAGAGTGTGAGACAGGGAGAGAGAGTCAGTGTGTGAGAGAGAAAGATAGTGTGACGGTGCGAGATAGGGAGAGAGAGTGAGCGCGAGAGAGGGAGGGAGACTGAGTGCGAGAGGAAGGGAGAGTGTGTGAGAGGAAGGGAGAGTGAGTGCGAGAGGAAGGGAGAGCGGGTGCGAGAGGAAGGGAGAGTGGGTGCGAGAGGGAGGGAGAGTGAGTGCAAGAGGGAGAGAAAGTGAGTGCGACAGGGAGAGAGTATAATGTGAGAGTGTGAGACAGGGAGAGAGTCAGTGGGTGAGAGAGAAAGATAGAGAGTCTGACGGTGCGAGATAGGGAGAGAGAGTGAGTGCGAGAGGGAGGGAGAGTGAGAGCGAGAGGGAGGCAGAGTGATTGCGAGAGGGTGGCAGAGTGAGTGCGAGAGGAATGGAGAGTGAGTGTGAGAGGAAAGGAGAGTGAGTGTGAGAGGAAGGGAGAGTGAGTGCGAGAGGAAGGGAGAGTGAGTGCAAAAGGGAGATAAAGTGAGTGCGACAGGGAGAGAGTATAATGTGAGAGTGTGAGACAGGGAGAGAGAGTCAGTGTGTGAAAGAGAAAGATAGAAAGTGTGACGGTGTGAGATAGGGAGAGAGAGTGAGTGCGAGAGGGTGGTGAGTGAGAGCGAGTGGGAGGGAGAGTGATTGCGAGAGGGTGGCAGAGTGAGTGCGAGAGGCATGGGGAGTGAGTGTGAGAGAAAGGGAGAGTGAGTGTGAGAGGAAGGCAGAGTGAGCGCGAGAGGAAGGGAGAGTGAGTGCAGGAGGGAGAGAGAGTGACTGCGACAGGGAGGGAGAGTGAGTGCGAGGGGCAGAGAGTATGATGTGAGAGTGTGAGACAGGGAAAGAGAAACAGTGTGTGAGAGAGAAAGATAGAGACTATGACTGTGCGAGATAGGGAGAGAGTGAGTGCGAGAGAGGGAGAGCGAGTGAGTGTGAGAGTTGGGTGGAGAATGATGGCACGAGAGAGGCAGAGTGAGTGCGAGAGGGAAAGAAGGTGAGTGCAAGAGGGAGGGAGAGTGAGTGTGAGAGCGGGGAGAGTGAGAGGGAGAGAGAGTGAGTGCGAGAGGGAGGGAGAGTGAGTGCGAAAGGAAGGGAGAGTGAGTGCAAGAGGGAGGGAGAGTGAGTGTGACAGCGGGGAGACTGAGAGGGTGGGAGAGTGAGTGCGAGAGGGTGGGAGAGTGAGTGAGGGATAGGGAGGTAGAGTGAGTGCGAGAGGGAGGGAGAGTGAGTGTGAGAGGGAGGGAGAGTGAGTGCGAGAGAGAGGGAGCGTGAGTGCGAAAGGAAGGGAGAGTGAATGCAAGAGGAAGGGAGATACAGTGTGAGAGTGAGGCAGAATGAGTGCGAGAGGGAAAGAGAGTGAGTGAGAGGGAAAGACAGTGAGTGCGAGAGCGGGAAGAGTGAGTGTGAGAGCGGGGAGAGTGAGTGCGAGCGTGTGGGAGAGAGAGTGCGAGAGGGAGGGAGAGTGAGAGCGAGAGGGAGAGAGTGTGATGTGAGAGTGTGAGACAGGGAAAGAGAGACAGTGTGTGAGAGAGAAAGATGGAGAGTATGACTGTGCAAGATAGGGAGAGAGAGTGAGTGTGAGAGTTGGGTGGAGAGTGAGTGCGAGAGAGAGGCAGAGTAAGTGCGAGAGTGAGGCCGAGTGAGTGCGAGAGGGAAAGAGAGTGAGTGCGAGAGGGATGGAGAGTGAGAGGGAGAGACAGTGAGTGCGAGAGGGAAAGAGAGTGAGTGCGAGAGGGATGGAGAGTGAGTGCGAAAGGAAGGGAGAGTGAGTGCGAGAGGGTGGGAGAGTGAGTGCGAGAGAGATGGAGAGTGAGTGCGAGAGGAACGGAGCGTGAGTGGGAGAGGAAGGGAGAGTGAGAGCGAGAGGGAGAGAGCGTGATGTGAGAGTGTGAGACAGGGAAAGAGAGAAAGTGTGTGAGAGAGAAAGATAGAGAGTATGACTGTGCAAGATAGGGAGAGAGTGAGTATGAGAGTTGGGTGGAGAGTGAGTGCGAGAGTGAGGCCGAGTGAGTGCGAGAGGGAAAGAAAGAGTGCGAGAGGGATGGAGAGTGAATGCGAAAGGAAGGGAGAGTGAGTGCGAGAGGGAGGGAGAGTGAGTGCGAGAGGGAGGAGAGTGTGTGCAGGAGGGAGTGAGGAAGATATGAGAGTGTAGAGACAGGGAGAGAGAGTCAGTGTGTGAGAGAGAAAGGTAGAGAGTGTGACTGTGCGAGATAGGGAGAGAGTGAGTGCGAGAGATGGAGAGAGAGTGAGTGTGAGAGATGGGTGGAGAGAGAGTGCGAGAGAGGGGCAGAGTGAGTGCGAGAGTGAGGCAGAGTGAGTGCGAGAGGGAGCTAGAGTGAGTGCGAGAGGGAGGGAGAGTGAGTGCGAGAGGGAGGGAGAGTGAGTGCGAGAGGGAGGGAGAGTGAGTGCGAGAGGGAGAGAGAGTGAGTGCGAGAGGGAGGGAGAGTGAGAGCGAGAGGGAGGCAGAGTGAGTGCGAGAGGCAGGGAGAGTGAGTGCGAGAGGAAGGGTGAGTGAGTGCGAGTGGAAGTGAGAGTGAGTATGAGAGGAACGGAGAGTGAGTGCGAGTGGAAGGGAGAGTGGGTGCGAGAGGTAGGGAGAGTGAGTTCAAGAGGGAGAGAGAGTGACTGCGACAGGGAGAGAGTATAATGTGAGAGTGTGAGACAGGGAGAGAGAGTCAGTGTGTGAGAGAGAAAGATAGAGAGTGCGACAGTGTGAGATAGGGAGAGAGAGTTAGTGCGAGAGGGTGGGAGAGTGAGTGCGAGAGCAAGGGAGAGTGAGTGCAAGCGGGAGGGAGAGTGAGCGCAAGAGGAAGGGAGAGTGAGTGTGAGAGGGAGGGAGAGTGAGTGCAAGAGGGAGAGAGAGTGAGTGCGAGAGGGAGAGAGTATAATGTGAGAGTGTGAAAAGGGGAGAGTGAGTCAGTGTGAGAGAGAAAAATAGAGTGTGACTGTGCAAGATGGGGAGAGAATGAGTGCGAGAGAGGGAGAGAGAATGAGTGTGAGAGATGGGGGGGAGAGGGAGTGCGAGAGAGAGGCAGAGTGAGTGCGACAGCGGGGAGACTGAGAGGGTGGGAGAGTGAGTGCGATAGGGAAAGAGAGTGAGTGAGAGAGGGAAAGACAGTGAGTGCGAGAGCGAGGAGAGTGAGTGCGAGAGCGGGGAGAGTGAGTGCGAGAGGGAGAGTGTGTGATGTGAGAGTGTGAGACAGGGAAAGAGAGACAGTGTGTGAGAGAGAAAGATAGAGAGTATGACTGTGCAAGATAGGGAGAGAGAGTGCAAGAGAGGGAGAGAGAGTGAGTGTGAGAGTTGGGTGGAGAGTGAGTGCGAGGGAGAGGCAGAGTGAGTGCGAGAGTGAGGCAGAGTGAGTGCGAGAGGGAAAGACATTGAATGCGAGAGGAAAAGACAGTGAGTGCAAGAGTGGGGAGAGTGAGAGGGAGGGAGTGTGAGTGCGAGAGGGAGGCAGAGTGAGTGCAAGAGGGAGAGATAGTGACTGCGACAGGGAGAGAGTATAATGTGAGAGTGTGAGAAAGGGAGAGTGAGTCAGTGTGAGAGAGAAAAATAGAGAGTGTGACTGTGCGAGATAGGGAGAGAGTGAGTGCGAGAGAGGGAGAGAGAGTGAGTGTGAGAGTTGGGGGGACAGTGAATGCGAGAGAGAGGCAGAATGAGTGCGAGAGTGAGGCAGAGTGAGTGCGAGAGGGAAAGAGAGTGAGTGAGAGAGGGAAAGACAGTGAGTGCGAGTGCGGGGAGAGTGAGTGCGAGAGCGGGGAGAGTGAGTGCGAGCGGGTGGGAGAGTGAGCGCAAGAGGGAGAGAGAGTGAGTGCGACAGGGAGAGAGTATAATGTGAGAGTGTGAGACAGGGAGAGAGAGTCAGTGTGTGAGAGAGAAAGATAGTGTGACGGTGCGAGATAGGGAGAGAGAGTGAGCGCGAGAGAGGGAGGGAGACTGAGTGCGAGAGGAAGGGAGAGTGAGTGTGAGAGGGAGGGAAATTGAGTGCGAGAGGAAGGGAGAGTGTGTGAGAGGAAGGGAGAGTGAGTGCGAGAGGAAGGGAGAGCGGGTGCGAGAGGAAGGGAGAGTGGGTGCGAGAGGAAGGGAGAGTGGGTGCGAGAGGGAGGGAGAGTGAGTGCAAGAGGGAGAGAAAGTGAGTGCGACAGGGAGAGAGTATAATGTGAGAGTGTGAGACAGGGAGAGAGTCAGTGGGTGAGAGAGAAAGATAGAGAGTCTGACGGTGCGAGATAGGGAGAGAGAGTGAGTGCGAGAGGGAGGGAGAGTGAGAGCGAGAGGGAGGCAGAGTGATTGCGAGAGGGTGGCAGAGTGAGTGCGAGAGGAATGGAGAGTGAGTGTGAGAGGAAAGGAGAGTGAGTGTGAGAGGAAGGGAGAGTGAGTGCGAGAGGAAGGGAGAGTGAGTGCAAAAGGGAGATAAAGTGAGTGCGACAGGGAGAGAGTATAATGTGAGAGTGTGAGACAGGGAGAGAGAGTCAGTGTGTGAAAGAGAAAGATAGAGAGTGTGACGGTGTGAGATAGGGAGAGAGAGTGAGTGCGAGAGGGTGGTGAGTGAGAGCGAGTGGGAGGGAGAGTGATTGCGAGAGGGTGGCAGAGTGAGTGCGAGAGGCATGGGGAGTGAGTGTGAGAGAAAGGGAGAGTGAGTGTGAGAGGAAGGCAGAGTGAGCGCGAGAGGAAGGGAGAGTGAGTGCAGGAGGGAGAGAGAGTGACTGCGACAGGGAGGGAGAGTGAGTGCGAGGGGCAGAGAGTATGATGTGAGAGTGTGAGACAGGGAAAGAGAAACAGTGTGTGAGAGAGAAAGATAGAGACTATGACTGTGCGAGATAGGGAGAGAGTGAGTGCGAGAGAGGGAGAGCGAGTGAGTGTGAGAGTTGGGTGGAGAATGATGGCACGAGAGAGGCAGAGTGAGTGCGAGAGGGAAAGAAGGTGAGTGCAAGAGGGAGGGAGAGTGAGTGTGAGAGCGGGGAGAGTGAGAGGGAGAGAGAGTGAGTGCGAGAGGGAGGGAGAGTGAGTGCGAAAGGAAGGGAGAGTGAGTGCAAGAGGGAGGGAGAGTGAGTGTGACAGCGGGGAGACTGAGAGGGTGGGAGAGTGAGTGCGAGAGGGTGGGAGAGTGAGTGAGGGATAGGGAGGTAGAGTGAGTGCGAGAGGGAGGGAGAGTGAGTGTGAGAGGGAGGGAGAGTGAGTGCGAGAGAGAGGGAGCGTGAGTGCGAAAGGAAGGGTGAGTGAATGCAAGAGGAAGGGAGATACAGTGTGAGAGTGAGGCAGAGTGAGTGCGAGAGGGAAAGAGAGTGAGTGAGAGGGAAAGACAGTGAGTGCGAGAGCGGGAAGAGTGAGTGCGAGAGCGGGGAGAGTGAGTGCGAGCGTGTGGGAGAGAGAGTGCGAGAGGGAGGGAGAGTGAGAGCGAGAGGGAGAGAGTGTGATGTGAGAGTGTGAGACAGGGAAAGAGAGACAGTGTGTGAGAGAGAAAGATGGAGAGTATGACTGTGCAAGATAGGGAGAGAGAGTGAGTGTGAGAGTTGGGTGGAGAGTGAGTGCGAGAGAGAGGCAGAGTAAGTGCGAGAGAGAGGCCGAGTGAGTGCGAGAGGGAAAGAGAGTGAGTGCGAGAGGGATGGAGAGTGAGAGGGAGAGACAGTGAGTGCGAGAGGGAAAGAGAGTGAGTGCGAGAGGGATGGAGAGTGATTGCGAAAGGAAGGGAGAGTGAGTGCAAGAGGGAGGGAGAGTGAGTGTGACAGCGGGGAGACTGAGAGGGTGGGAGAGTGAGTGCGAGAGGGTGGGAGAGTGAGTGAGGGATAGGGAGGTAGAGTGAGTGCGAGAGGGAGGGAGAGTGAGTGTGAGAGGGAGGGAGAGTGAGTGCGAGAGAGAGGGAGCGTGAGTGCGAAAGGAAGGGAGAGTGAATGCAAGAGGAAGGGAGATACAGTGTGAGAGTGAGGCAGAGTGAGTGCGAGAGGGAAAGAGAGTGAGTGAGAGGGAAAGACAGTGAGTGCGAGAGCGGGAAGAGTGAGTGCGAGAGCGGGGAGAGTGAGTGCGAGCGTGTGGGAGAGAGAGTGCGAGAGGGAGGGAGAGTGAGAGCGAGAGGGAGAGAGTGTGATGTGAGAGTGTGAGACAGGGAAAGAGAGACAGTGTGTGAGAGAGAAAGATGGAGAGTATGACTGTGCAAGATAGGGAGAGAGAGTGAGTGTGAGAGTTGGGTGGAGAGTGAGTGCGAGAGAGAGGCAGAGTAAGTGCGAGAGTGAGGCCGAGTGAGTGCGAGAGGGAAAGAGAGTGAGTGCGAGAGGGATGGAGAGTGAGAGGGAGAGACAGTGAGTGCGAGAGGGAAAGAGAGTGAGTGCGAGAGGGATGGAGAGTGATTGCGAAAGGAAGGGAGAGTGAGTGCGAGAGGGTGGGAGAGTGAGTGCGAGAGAGATGGAGAGTGAGTGCGAGAGGAACAGAACGTGAGTGGGAGAGGAAGGGAGAGTGAGAGCGAGAGGGAGAGAGCGTGATGTGAGAGTGTGAGACAGGGAAAGAGAGAAAGTGTGTGAGAGAGAAAGATAGAGAGTATGACTGTGCAAGATAGGGAGAGAGTGAGTATGAGAGTTGGGTGGAGAGTGAGTGCGAGAGTGAGGCCGAGTGAGTGCGAGAGGGAAAGAAAGAGTGCGAGAGGGATGGAGAGTGAATGCGAAAGGAAGGGAGAGTGAGTGCGAGAGGGAGGGAGAGTGAGTGCGAGAGGGAGGAGAGTGTGTGCAGGAGGGAGTGAGGAAGATATGAGAGTGTAGAGACAGGGAGAGAGAGTCAGTGTGTGAGAGAGAAAGGTAGAGAGTGTGACTGTGCGAGATAGGGAGAGAGTGAGAGCGAGAGATGGAGAGAGAGTGAGTGTGAGAGATGGGTGGAGAGAGAGTGCGAGAGAGGGGCAGAGTGAGTGCGAGAGTGAGGCAGAGTGAGTGCGAGAGGGAGCTAGAGTGAGTGCGAGAGGGAGGGAGAGTGAGTACGAGAGGGAAGGAGAGTGAGTGCGAGAGGGAGGGAGACTGAGTGCGAGAGGGAGAGAGTATAATGTGAGAGTGTGAGACAGGGAAAGAGAGACAGTGTGTGAGAGAGAAAGATAGAGACTATGACTGTGCGAGATAGGGAGAGAGTGAGTGCGAGAGAGGGAGAACGAGTGAGTGTGAGACTTGGGTGGAGAGTGATGGCAAGAGAGAGGCAGAGTGAGTGCGAGAGGGAAAGAGGGTGAGTGCAAGAGGGAGGGAGAGTGAGTGCGAGAGCGGGGAGAGTGAGTACGAGGGAGAGTGAGTGCGAGAGGGAGGGAGAGTGAGTGCGAGAGTGAGGCAGAGTGATTGCGAGAGGGAAAGAAGGTGAGTGCAAGAGGGAGGGAGAGTGAGTGTGAGAGCGGGGAGAGTGAGAGGGAGAGAGAGTGAGTGCGAGAGGGAGGGAGAGTGAGTGCGAAAGGAAGGGAGAGTGAGTGCAAGAGGGAGGGAGAGTGAGTGTGACAGCGGGGAGACTGAGAGGGTGGGAGAGTGAGTGCGAGAGGGTGGGAGAGTGAGTGAGGGATAGGGAGGTAGAGTGAGTGCGAGAGGGAGGGAGAGTGAGTGTGAGAGGGAGGGAGAGTGAGTGCGAGAGAGAGGGAGCGTGAGTGCGAAAGGAAGGGTGAGTGAATGCAAGAGGAAGGGAGATACAGTGTGAGAGTGAGGCAGAGTGAGTGCGAGAGGGAAAGAGAGTGAGTGAGAGGGAAAGACAGTGAGTGCGAGAGCGGGAAGAGTGAGTGCGAGAGCGGGGAGAGTGAGTGCGAGCGTGTGGGAGAGAGAGTGCGAGAGGGAGGGAGAGTGAGAGCGAGAGGGAGAGAGTGTGATGTGAGAGTGTGAGACAGGGAAAGAGAGACAGTGTGTGAGAGAGAAAGATGGAGAGTATGACTGTGCAAGATAGGGAGAGAGAGTGAGTGTGAGAGTTGGGTGGAGAGTGAGTGCGAGAGAGAGGCAGAGTAAGTGCGAGAGAGAGGCCGAGTGAGTGCGAGAGGGAAAGAGAGTGAGTGCGAGAGGGATGGAGAGTGAGAGGGAGAGACAGTGAGTGCGAGAGGGAAAGAGAGTGAGTGCGAGAGGGATGGAGAGTGATTGCGAAAGGAAGGGAGAGTGAGTGCAAGAGGGAGGGAGAGTGAGTGTGACAGCGGGGAGACTGAGAGGGTGGGAGAGTGAGTGCGAGAGGGTGGGAGAGTGAGTGAGGGATAGGGAGGTAGAGTGAGTGCGAGAGGGAGGGAGAGTGAGTGTGAGAGGGAGGGAGAGTGAGTGCGAGAGAGAGGGAGCGTGAGTGCGAAAGGAAGGGAGAGTGAATGCAAGAGGAAGGGAGATACAGTGTGAGAGTGAGGCAGAGTGAGTGCGAGAGGGAAAGAGAGTGAGTGAGAGGGAAAGACAGTGAGTGCGAGAGCGGGAAGAGTGAGTGCGAGAGCGGGGAGAGTGAGTGCGAGCGTGTGGGAGAGAGAGTGCGAGAGGGAGGGAGAGTGAGAGCGAGAGGGAGAGAGTGTGATGTGAGAGTGTGAGACAGGGAAAGAGAGACAGTGTGTGAGAGAGAAAGATGGAGAGTATGACTGTGCAAGATAGGGAGAGAGAGTGAGTGTGAGAGTTGGGTGGAGAGTGAGTGCGAGAGAGAGGCAGAGTAAGTGCGAGAGTGAGGCCGAGTGAGTGCGAGAGGGAAAGAGAGTGAGTGCGAGAGGGATGGAGAGTGAGAGGGAGAGACAGTGAGTGCGAGAGGGAAAGAGAGTGAGTGCGAGAGGGATGGAGAGTGATTGCGAAAGGAAGGGAGAGTGAGTGCGAGAGGGTGGGAGAGTGAGTGCGAGAGAGATGGAGAGTGAGTGCGAGAGGAACAGAACGTGAGTGGGAGAGGAAGGGAGAGTGAGAGCGAGAGGGAGAGAGCGTGATGTGAGAGTGTGAGACAGGGAAAGAGAGAAAGTGTGTGAGAGAGAAAGATAGAGAGTATGACTGTGCAAGATAGGGAGAGAGTGAGTATGAGAGTTGGGTGGAGAGTGAGTGCGAGAGTGAGGCCGAGTGAGTGCGAGAGGGAAAGAAAGAGTGCGAGAGGGATGGAGAGTGAATGCGAAAGGAAGGGAGAGTGAGTGCGAGAGGGAGGGAGAGTGAGTGCGAGAGGGAGGAGAGTGTGTGCAGGAGGGAGTGAGGAAGATATGAGAGTGTAGAGACAGGGAGAGAGAGTCAGTGTGTGAGAGAGAAAGGTAGAGAGTGTGACTGTGCGAGATAGGGAGAGAGTGAGAGCGAGAGATGGAGAGAGAGTGAGTGTGAGAGATGGGTGGAGAGAGAGTGCGAGAGAGGGGCAGAGTGAGTGCGAGAGTGAGGCAGAGTGAGTGCGAGAGGGAGCTAGAGTGAGTGCGAGAGGGAGGGAGAGTGAGTACGAGAGGGAAGGAGAGTGAGTGCGAGAGGGAGGGAGACTGAGTGCGAGAGGGAGAGAGTATAATGTGAGAGTGTGAGACAGGGAAAGAGAGACAGTGTGTGAGAGAGAAAGATAGAGACTATGACTGTGCGAGATAGGGAGAGAGTGAGTGCGAGAGAGGGAGAACGAGTGAGTGTGAGACTTGGGTGGAGAGTGATGGCAAGAGAGAGGCAGAGTGAGTGCGAGAGGGAAAGAGGGTGAGTGCAAGAGGGAGGGAGAGTGAGTGCGAGAGCGGGGAGAGTGAGTACGAGGGAGAGTGAGTGCGAGAGGGAGGGAGAGTGAGTGCGAGAGTGAGGCAGAGTGATTGCGAGAGGGAGAGAGTATGATGTGAGAGTGTGAGACAGGGAAAGAGAGACAGTGTGTGAGAGAGAAAGATAGAGAGTATGACTGTGCGAGATAGGGAGAGAGTGAGTGCGAGAGAGGGAGAGCGAGTGAGTGTGAGAGGGAGGGAGAGTGAGTGCGAGAGGGAGGGAGAGTGAGTGCGAGAGGGAGGGAGAGTGAGTGTGAGAGGGAGGGAGAGTGAGTGCGAGAGGAAGGGAGAGTGTGTGAGAGGAAGGGAGAGTGAGTGCAACAGGGAGAGAGTATAATGTGAGAGTGTGAGACAGGGAGAGAGAGTCAGTGTGTGAGAGAGAAAGATAGTGTGACGGTGCGAGATAGGGAGAGAGAGTGAGCGCGAGAGAGGGAGGGAGACTGAGTGCGAGAGGAAGGGATAGTGAGTGTGAGAGGGAGGGAGATTGAGTGCGAGAGGAAGGGAGAGTGTGTGAGAGGAAAGGAGAGTGAGTGCGAGAGGAAGGGAGAGCGGGTGCGAGAGGAAGGGAGAGTGGGTGCGAGAGGGAGGGAGAGTGAGTGCAAGAGGGAGAGAAAGTGAGTGCGACAGGGAGAGAGTATAATGTGAGAGTGTGAGACAGGGAGAGAGTCAGTGGGTGAGAGAGAAAGATAGAGAGTCTGACGGTGCGAGATAGGGAGAGAGAGTGAGTGCGAGAGGGAGGGAGAGTGAGAGCGAGAGGGAGGCAGAGTGATTGCGAGAGGGTGGCAGAGTGAGTGCGAGAGGAATGGAGAGTGAGTGCGAGAGGAAAGGAGAGTGAGTGTGAGAGGAAGGGAGAGTGAGTGCGAGAGGAAGGGAGAGTGAGTGCAAAAGGGAGATAAAGTGAGTGCGACAGGGAGAGAGTATAATGTGAGAGTGTGAGACAGGGAGAGAGAGTCAGTGTGTGAAAGAGAAAGATAGAGAGTGTGACGGTGTGAGATAGGGAGAGAGAGTGAGTGCGAGAGGGTGGTGAGTGAGAGCGAGTGGGAGGGAGAGTGATTGCGAGAGGGTGGCAGAGTGAGTGCGAGAGGCATGGGGAGTGAGTGTGAGAGAAAGGGAGAGTGAGTGTGAGAGGAAGGCAGAGTGAGCGCGAGAGGAAGGGAGAGTGAGTGCAGGAGGGAGAGAGAGTGACTGCGACAGGGAGAGAGTATGATGTGAGAGTGTGAGACAGGGAAAGCGAGACAGTGTGTGAGAGAGAAAGATAGAGACTATGACTGTGCGAGATAGGGAGAGAGTGAGTGCGAGAGAGGGAGAGCGAGTGAGTGTGAGAGTTGGGTGGAGAATGATGGCACGAGAGAGGCAGAGTGAGTGCGAGAGTGAGGCAGAGTGAGTGCGAGAGGGAAAGAAGGTGAGTGCAAGAGGGAGGGAGAGTGAGTGCGAGAGCGGGGAGAGTGAGAGGGAGAGAGAGTGAGTGCGAGAGGGAGGGAGAGTGAGTGCGAAAGGAAGGGAGAGTGAGTGCAATAGGGAGGGAGAGTGAGTGTGACAGCGGGGAGACAGAGGGTGGGAGAGTGAGTGCGAGAGGGTGGGAGAGTGAGTGAGGGATAGGGAGGTAGAGTGAGTGCGAGAGGGAGGGAGAGTGAGTGTGAGAGGGAGGGAGAGTGAGTGCGAGAGAGAGGGAGCGTGAGTGCGAAAGGAAGGGAGAGTGAGTGCAAGAGGGAGGGAGATACAGTGTGAGAGTGAGGCAGAGTGAGTGCGAGAGGGAAAGAGAGTGAGTGAGAGGGAAAGACAGTGAGTGCGAGAGCGGGAAGAGTGAGTGCGAGAGCGGGGAGAGTGAGTGCGAGCGTGTGGGAGAGAGAGTGCGAGAGGGAGGGAAAGTGAGAGCGAGAGGGAGAGAGTGTGATGTGAGAGTGTGAGACAGGGAAAGAGAGACAGTGTGTGAGAGAGAAAGATGGAGAGTATGACTGTGCAAGATAGGGAGAGAGAGTGAGTGTGAGAGTTGGGTGGAGAGTGAGTGCGAGAGAGAGGCAGAGTAAGTGCGAGAGTGAGGCCGAGTGAGTGCGAGAGGGAAAGAGAGTGAGTGCGAGAGGGATGGAGAGTGAGAGGGAGAGACAGTGAGTGCGAGAGGGAAAGAGAGTGAGTGCGAGAGGGATGGAGAGTGAGAGCGAGAGGGAGGGAGAGTGAGTGCGAGAGGGAAAGAGAGTGAGTGCGAGAGGGTGGGAGAGTGAGTGCGAGAGAGATGGAGAGTGAGTGCGAGAGGAACGGAGCGTGAGTGGGAGAGGAAGGGAGAGTGAGAGCGAGAGGGAGAGAGCGTGATGTGAGAGTGTGAGACAGGGAAAGAGAGAAAGTGTGTGAGAGAGAAAGATAGAGAGTATGACTGTGCAAGATAGGGAGAGAGTGAGTATGAAAGTTGGGTGGAGAGTGAGTGCGAGAGGGAAAGAAAGAGTGCGAGAGGGATGGAGAGTGAATGCGAGAGGGATGGAGAGTGAATGCGAAAGGAAGGGAGAGTGAGTGCAAGAGGGAGGGAGAGTGAGTGCGAGAGGGAAGGAGAGTGAGTGCGAGAGGGAGGGAGACTGAGTGCGAGAGGGAGAGAGCATGATGTGAGAGTGTGAGACAGGGAAAGAGAGACAGTGTGTGAGAGAGAAAGATAGAGACTATGACTGTGCGAGATAGGGAGAGAGTGAGTGCGAGAGAGGGAGAGCGAGTGAGTGTGAGAGTTGGGTGGAGAGTGATGGCAAGAGAGAGGCAGAGTGAGTGCGAGAGGGAAAGAGGGTGAGTGCAAGAGGGAGGGAGAGTGAGTGCGAGAGCGGGGAGAGTGAGAGCGAGGGAGAGTGAGTGCGAGAGGGAGGGAGAGTGAGTGCGAGAGTGAGGCAGAGTGATTGCGAGAGGGAGAGAGTATGATGTGAGAGTGTGAGACAGGGAAAGAGAGACAGTGTGTGAGAGAGAAAGATAGAGAGTATGACTGTGCGAGATAGGGAGAGAGAGAGTGCGAGAGACGGAGAGCGAGTGAGTGTGAGAGGGAGGGAGAGTGAGTGCGAGAGGGAGGGAGAGTGAGTGCGAGAGGGAGGGAGAGTGAGTGCGAGAGGGAGGGAGAGTGAGTGTGAGAGGGAGGGAGAGTGAGTGCGAGAGGCAGGGAGAGTCAGTGCGAGAGGGAGGGAGAGTGAGTGTGAGAAGGAGTGTCAGTGAGTGCGAGAGGGAGGGAGAGTGAGTGCGAGAGGGTGGGAGAGTGAGTGCGAGAGAGAGTCAGAGTGAGTCTGAGAGGTAGGGAGAGTGAGTGCGAGAAGGAGGGAGAGTGAGTGCGAGAGGAAGGGAGAGTGTGTGAGAGGAAGGGAGAGTGAGTGCGAGAGGAAGGGAGAGCGGGTGCGAGTGGAAGGGAGAGTGAGTGCAAGTGGGAGAGAAAGTGAGTGCGACAGGGAGAGAGTATAATGTGAGAGTGTGAGACAGGGAGAGAGTCAGTGGGTGAGAGAGAAAGATAGAGAGTCTGACGGTGCGAGATAGGGAGAGAGAGTGAGTGCGAGAGGGAGGGAGAGTGAGAGCGAGAGGGAGGCAGAGTGATTGCGAGAGGGTGGCAGAGTGAGTGCGAGAGGAATGGAGAGTGAGTGTGAGAGGAAAGGAGAGTGAGTGTGAGAGGAAGGGAGAGTGAGTGCGAGAGGAAGGGAGAGTGAGTGCAAAAGGGAGATAAAGTGAGTGCGACAGGGAGAGAGTATAATGTGAGAGTGTGAGACAGGGAGAGAGAGTCAGTGTGTGAAAGAGAAAGATAGAGAGTGTGACGGTGTGAGATAGGGAGAGAGAGTGAGTGCGAGAGGGTGGTGAGTGAGAGCGAGTGGGAGGGAGAGTGATTGCGAGAGGGTGGCAGAGTGAGTGCGAGAGGCATGGGGAGTGAGTGTGAGAGAAAGGGAGAGTGAGTGTGAGAGGAAGGCAGAGTGAGCGCGAGAGGAAGGGAGAGTGAGTGCAGGAGGGAGAGAGAGTGACTGCGACAGGGAGGGAGAGTGAGTGCGAGGGGCAGAGAGTATGATGTGAGAGTGTGAGACAGGGAAAGAGAAACAGTGTGTGAGAGAGAAAGATAGAGACTATGACTGTGCGAGATAGGGAGAGAGTGAGTGCGAGAGAGGGAGAGCGAGTGAGTGTGAGAGTTGGGTGGAGAATGATGGCACGAGAGAGGCAGAGTGAGTGCGAGAGGGAAAGAAGGTGAGTGCAAGAGGGAGGGAGAGTGAGTGTGAGAGCGGGGAGAGTGAGAGGGAGAGAGAGTGAGTGCGAGAGGGAGGGAGAGTGAGTGCGAAAGGAAGGGAGAGTGAGTGCAAGAGGGAGGGAGAGTGAGTGTGACAGCGGGGAGACTGAGAGGGTGGGAGAGTGAGTGCGAGAGGGTGGGAGAGTGAGTGAGGGATAGGGAGGTAGAGTGAGTGCGAGAGGGAGGGAGAGTGAGTGTGAGAGGGAGGGAGAGTGAGTGCGAGAGAGAGGGAGCGTGAGTGCGAAAGGAAGGGAGAGTGAATGCAAGAGGAAGGGAGATACAGTGTGAGAGTGAGGCAGAGTGAGTGCGAGAGGGAAAGAGAGTGAGTGAGAGGGAAAGACAGTGAGTGCGAGAGCGGGAAGAGTGAGTGCGAGAGCGGGGAGAGTGAGTGCGAGCGTGTGGGAGAGAGAGTGCGAGAGGGAGGGAGAGTGAGAGCGAGAGGGAGAGAGTGTGATGTGAGAGTGTGAGACAGGGAAAGAGAGACAGTGTGTGAGAGAGAAAGATGGAGAGTATGACTGTGCAAGATAGGGAGAGAGAGTGAGTGTGAGAGTTGGGTGGAGAGTGAGTGCGAGAGAGAGGCAGAGTAAGTGCGAGAGTGAGGCCGAGTGAGTGCGAGAGGGAAAGAGAGTGAGTGCGAGAGGGATGGAGAGTGAGAGGGAGAGACAGTGAGTGCGAGAGGGAAAGAGAGTGAGTGCGAGAGGGATGGAGAGTGATTGCGAAAGGAAGGGAGAGTGAGTGCGAGAGGGTGGGAGAGTGAGTGCGAGAGAGATGGAGAGTGAGTGCGAGAGGAACAGAACGTGAGTGGGAGAGGAAGGGAGAGTGAGAGCGAGAGGGAGAGAGCGTGATGTGAGAGTGTGAGACAGGGAAAGAGAGAAAGTGTGTGAGAGAGAAAGATAGAGAGTATGACTGTGCAAGATAGGGAGAGAGTGAGTATGAGAGTTGGGTGGAGAGTGAGTGCGAGAGTGAGGCCGAGTGAGTGCGAGAGGGAAAGAAAGAGTGCGAGAGGGATGGAGAGTGAATGCGAAAGGAAGGGAGAGTGAGTGCGAGAGGGAGGGAGAGTGAGTGCGAGAGGGAGGAGAGTGTGTGCAGGAGGGAGTGAGGAAGATATGAGAGTGTAGAGACAGGGAGAGAGAGTCAGTGTGTGAGAGAGAAAGGTAGAGAGTGTGACTGTGCGAGATAGGGAGAGAGTGAGAGCGAGAGATGGAGAGAGAGTGAGTGTGAGAGATGGGTGGAGAGAGAGTGCGAGAGAGGGGCAGAGTGAGTGCGAAAGGAAGGGAGAGTGAGTGCAAGAGGGAGGGAGAGTGAGTGTGACAGCGGGGAGACTGAGAGGGTGGGAGAGTGAGTGCGAGAGGGTGGGAGAGTGAGTGAGGGATAGGGAGGTAGAGTGAGTGCGAGAGGGAGGGAGAGTGAGTGTGAGAGGGAGGGAGAGTGAGTGCGAGAGAGAGGGAGCGTGAGTGCGAAAGGAAGGGAGAGTGAATGCAAGAGGAAGGGAGATACAGTGTGAGAGTGAGGCAGAGTGAGTGCGAGAGGGAAAGAGAGTGAGTGAGAGGGAAAGACAGTGAGTGCGAGAGCGGGAAGAGTGAGTGCGAGAGCGGGGAGAGTGAGTGCGAGCGTGTGGGAGAGAGAGTGCGAGAGGGAGGGAGAGTGAGAGCGAGAGGGAGAGAGTGTGATGTGAGAGTGTGAGACAGGGAAAGAGAGACAGTGTGTGAGAGAGAAAGATGGAGAGTATGACTGTGCAAGATAGGGAGAGAGAGTGAGTGTGAGAGTTGGGTGGAGAGTGAGTGCGAGAGAGAGGCAGAGTAAGTGCGAGAGTGAGGCCGAGTGAGTGCGAGAGGGAAAGAGAGTGAGTGCGAGAGGGATGGAGAGTGAGAGGGAGAGACAGTGAGTGCGAGAGGGAAAGAGAGTGAGTGCGAGAGGGATGGAGAGTGATTGCGAAAGGAAGGGAGAGTGAGTGCGAGAGGGTGGGAGAGTGAGTGCGAGAGAGATGGAGAGTGAGTGCGAGAGGAACAGAACGTGAGTGGGAGAGGAAGGGAGAGTGAGAGCGAGAGGGAGAGAGCGTGATGTGAGAGTGTGAGACAGGGAAAGAGAGAAAGTGTGTGAGAGAGAAAGATAGAGAGTATGACTGTGCAAGATAGGGAGAGAGTGAGTATGAGAGTTGGGTGGAGAGTGAGTGCGAGAGTGAGGCCGAGTGAGTGCGAGAGGGAAAGAAAGAGTGCGAGAGGGATGGAGAGTGAATGCGAAAGGAAGGGAGAGTGAGTGCGAGAGGGAGGGAGAGTGAGTGCGAGAGGGAGGAGAGTGTGTGCAGGAGGGAGTGAGGAAGATATGAGAGTGTAGAGACAGGGAGAGAGAGTCAGTGTGTGAGAGAGAAAGGTAGAGAGTGTGACTGTGCGAGATAGGGAGAGAGTGAGAGCGAGAGATGGAGAGAGAGTGAGTGTGAGAGATGGGTGGAGAGAGAGTGCGAGAGAGGGGCAGAGTGAGTGCGAGAGTGAGGCAGAGTGAGTGCGAGAGGGAGCTAGAGTGAGTGCGAGAGGGAGGGAGAGTGAGTACGAGAGGGAAGGAGAGTGAGTGCGAGAGGGAGGGAGACTGAGTGCGAGAGGGAGAGAGTATAATGTGAGAGTGTGAGACAGGGAAAGAGAGACAGTGTGTGAGAGAGAAAGATAGAGACTATGACTGTGCGAGATAGGGAGAGAGTGAGTGCGAGAGAGGGAGAACGAGTGAGTGTGAGACTTGGGTGGAGAGTGATGGCAAGAGAGAGGCAGAGTGAGTGCGAGAGGGAAAGAGGGTGAGTGCAAGAGGGAGGGAGAGTGAGTGCGAGAGCGGGGAGAGTGAGTACGAGGGAGAGTGAGTGCGAGAGGGAGGGAGAGTGAGTGCGAGAGTGAGGCAGAGTGATTGCGAGAGGGAGAGAGTATGATGTGAGAGTGTGAGACAGGGAAAGAGAGACAGTGTGTGAGAGAGAAAGATAGAGAGTATGACTGTGCGAGATAGGGAGAGAGTGAGTGCGAGAGAGGGAGAGCGAGTGAGTGTGAGAGGGAGGGAGAGTGAGTGCGAGAGGGAGGGAGAGTGAGTGCGAGAGGGAGGGAGAGTGAGTGTGAGAGGGAGGGAGAGTGAGTGCGAGAGGAAGGGAGAGTGTGTGAGAGGAAGGGAGAGTGAGTGCAACAGGGAGAGAGTATAATGTGAGAGTGTGAGACAGGGAGAGAGAGTCAGTGTGTGAGAGAGAAAGATAGTGTGACGGTGCGAGATAGGGAGAGAGAGTGAGCGCGAGAGAGGGAGGGAGACTGAGTGCGAGAGGAAGGGATAGTGAGTGTGAGAGGGAGGGAGATTGAGTGCGAGAGGAAGGGAGAGTGTGTGAGAGGAAAGGAGAGTGAGTGCGAGAGGAAGGGAGAGCGGGTGCGAGAGGAAGGGAGAGTGGGTGCGAGAGGGAGGGAGAGTGAGTGCAAGAGGGAGAGAAAGTGAGTGCGACAGGGAGAGAGTATAATGTGAGAGTGTGAGACAGGGAGAGAGTCAGTGGGTGAGAGAGAAAGATAGAGAGTCTGACGGTGCGAGATAGGGAGAGAGAGTGAGTGCGAGAGGGAGGGAGAGTGAGAGCGAGAGGGAGGCAGAGTGATTGCGAGAGGGTGGCAGAGTGAGTGCGAGAGGAATGGAGAGTGAGTGCGAGAGGAAAGGAGAGTGAGTGTGAGAGGAAGGGAGAGTGAGTGCGAGAGGAAGGGAGAGTGAGTGCAAAAGGGAGATAAAGTGAGTGCGACAGGGAGAGAGTATAATGTGAGAGTGTGAGACAGGGAGAGAGAGTCAGTGTGTGAAAGAGAAAGATAGAGAGTGTGACGGTGTGAGATAGGGAGAGAGAGTGAGTGCGAGAGGGTGGTGAGTGAGAGCGAGTGGGAGGGAGAGTGATTGCGAGAGGGTGGCAGAGTGAGTGCGAGAGGCATGGGGAGTGAGTGTGAGAGAAAGGGAGAGTGAGTGTGAGAGGAAGGCAGAGTGAGCGCGAGAGGAAGGGAGAGTGAGTGCAGGAGGGAGAGAGAGTGACTGCGACAGGGAGAGAGTATGATGTGAGAGTGTGAGACAGGGAAAGCGAGACAGTGTGTGAGAGAGAAAGATAGAGACTATGACTGTGCGAGATAGGGAGAGAGTGAGTGCGAGAGAGGGAGAGCGAGTGAGTGTGAGAGTTGGGTGGAGAATGATGGCACGAGAGAGGCAGAGTGAGTGCGAGAGTGAGGCAGAGTGAGTGCGAGAGGGAAAGAAGGTGAGTGCAAGAGGGAGGGAGAGTGAGTGCGAGAGCGGGGAGAGTGAGAGGGAGAGAGAGTGAGTGCGAGAGGGAGGGAGAGTGAGTGCGAAAGGAAGGGAGAGTGAGTGCAATAGGGAGGGAGAGTGAGTGTGACAGCGGGGAGACAGAGGGTGGGAGAGTGAGTGCGAGAGGGTGGGAGAGTGAGTGAGGGATAGGGAGGTAGAGTGAGTGCGAGAGGGAGGGAGAGTGAGTGTGAGAGGGAGGGAGAGTGAGTGCGAGAGAGAGGGAGCGTGAGTGCGAAAGGAAGGGAGAGTGAGTGCAAGAGGGAGGGAGATACAGTGTGAGAGTGAGGCAGAGTGAGTGCGAGAGGGAAAGAGAGTGAGTGAGAGGGAAAGACAGTGAGTGCGAGAGCGGGAAGAGTGAGTGCGAGAGCGGGGAGAGTGAGTGCGAGCGTGTGGGAGAGAGAGTGCGAGAGGGAGGGAAAGTGAGAGCGAGAGGGAGAGAGTGTGATGTGAGAGTGTGAGACAGGGAAAGAGAGACAGTGTGTGAGAGAGAAAGATGGAGAGTATGACTGTGCAAGATAGGGAGAGAGAGTGAGTGTGAGAGTTGGGTGGAGAGTGAGTGCGAGAGAGAGGCAGAGTAAGTGCGAGAGTGAGGCCGAGTGAGTGCGAGAGGGAAAGAGAGTGAGTGCGAGAGGGATGGAGAGTGAGAGGGAGAGACAGTGAGTGCGAGAGGGAAAGAGAGTGAGTGCGAGAGGGATGGAGAGTGAGAGCGAGAGGGAGGGAGAGTGAGTGCGAGAGGGAAAGAGAGTGAGTGCGAGAGGGTGGGAGAGTGAGTGCGAGAGAGATGGAGAGTGAGTGCGAGAGGAACGGAGCGTGAGTGGGAGAGGAAGGGAGAGTGAGAGCGAGAGGGAGAGAGCGTGATGTGAGAGTGTGAGACAGGGAAAGAGAGAAAGTGTGTGAGAGAGAAAGATAGAGAGTATGACTGTGCAAGATAGGGAGAGAGTGAGTATGAGAGTTGGGTGGAGAGTGAGTGCGAGAGGGAAAGAAAGAGTGCGAGAGGGATGGAGAGTGAATGCGAGAGGGATGGAGAGTGAATGCGAAAGGAAGGGAGAGTGAGTGCAAGAGGGAGGGAGAGTGAGTGCGAGAGGGAAGGAGAGTGAGTGCGAGAGGGAGGGAGACTGAGTGCGAGAGGGAGAGAGCATGATGTGAGAGTGTGAGACAGGGAAAGAGAGACAGTGTGTGAGAGAGAAAGATAGAGACTATGACTGTGCGAGATAGGGAGAGAGTGAGTGCGAGAGAGGGAGAGCGAGTGAGTGTGAGAGTTGGGTGGAGAGTGATGGCAAGAGAGAGGCAGAGTGAGTGCGAGAGGGAAAGAGGGTGAGTGCAAGAGGGAGGGAGAGTGAGTGCGAGAGCGGGGAGAGTGAGAGCGAGGGAGAGTGAGTGCGAGAGGGAGGGAGAGTGAGTGCGAGAGTGAGGCAGAGTGATTGCGAGAGGGAGAGAGTATGATGTGAGAGTGTGAGACAGGGAAAGAGAGACAGTGTGTGAGAGAGAAAGATAGAGAGTATGACTGTGCGAGATAGGGAGAGAGTGAGTGCGAGAGACGGAGAGCGAGTGAGTGTGAGAGGGAGGGAGAGTGAGTGCGAGAGGGAGGGAGAGTGAGTGCGAGAGGGAGGGAGAGTGAGTGCGAGAGGGAGGGAGAGTGAGTGTGAGAGGGAGGGAGAGTGAGTGCGAGAGGCAGGGAGAGTCAGTGCGAGAGGGAGGGAGAGTGAGTGTGAGAAGGAGTGTCAGTGAGTGCGAGAGGGAGGGAGAGTGAGTGCGAGAGGGTGGGAGAGTGAGTGCGAGAGAGAGTCAGAGTGAGTCTGAGAGGTAGGGAGAGTGAGTGCGAGAAGGAGGGAGAGTGAGTGCGAGAGGAAGGGAGAGTGTGTGAGAGGAAGGGAGAGTGAGTGCGAGAGGAAGGGAGAGCGGGTGCGAGTGGAAGGGAGAGTGAGTGCAAGTGGGAGAGAAAGTGAGTGCGACAGGGAGAGAGTATAATGTGAGAGTGTGAGACAGGGAGAGACAGTCAGTGGGTGAGAGAGAAAGATAGAGTGTGTGACGGTACGAGATAGGGAGAGAGAGTGAGTGCGAGAGGGAAGGAGAGTGAGAGCGAGAGGGAGGCAGAGTGATTGCGAGAGGGTGGCAGAGTGAGTGCGAGAGGAAAGGAGAGTGAGTGTGAGAGGAAGGGAGAGTGGGTGCGAGAGGGAGATAAAGTGAATGCGACAGGGAGAGAGTATAATGTGAGAGTGTGAGACAGGGAGAGAGAGTCAGTGTGTGAGAGAGAAAGATAGAGAGTGTGACGGTGCAAGATAGGGAGAGAGAGTGAGTGCGAGAGGGAGGGAGAGTGAGAGCGAGAGGGAGAGAGTATGATGTGAGAGTGTGAGACAGGGAAAGAGAGACAGTGTGTGAGAGAGAAAGATAGAGACTATGACTGTGCGAGTTAGGGAGAGAGTGAGTGCGAGAGAGGGAGAGCGAGTGAGTGTGAGAGGGAGGGAGAGTGAGTGCGAGAGGGAGGGAGAGTGAGTGTGAGAGGGAGGGAGAGTGAGTGCGAGAGGGAGGGAGAGTGAGTGTGAGAGGGAGGGAGAGTGAGTGCGAGAGGGAGGGAGAGTGAGTGCAAGAGGGTGGGAGAGTGAGTGCGAGAAAGAGTCAGAGTGAGTCCGAGAGGTAGGGAGAGTGAGTGCGAGAAGGAGGGAGAGTGAGTGCGAGAGGAAGGGAGAGTGTGTGAGAGGAAGGGAGAGTGAGTGCGAGAGGAAGGGAGAGCGGGTGCGAGTGGAAGGGAGAGTGAGTGCAAGTGGGAGAGAAAGTGAGTGCGACAGGGAGAGAGTATAATGTGAGAGTGTGAGACAGGGAGAGACAGTCAGTGGGTGAGAGAGAAAGATAGAGTGTGTGATGGTACGAGATAGGGAGAGAGAGTGAGTGCGAGAGGGAAGGAGAGTGAGAGCGAGAGGGAGGCAGAGTGATTGTGAGAGGGTGGCAGAGTGAGTGCGATAGGAAAGGAGAGTGAGTGTGAGAGGAAGGGAGAGTGGGTGCGAGAGGGAGGGAGTGTGAGTGCGAGAGGGAGAGAAAGTGAATGAGACAGGGAGAGAGCATAATGTGAGAGTGTGAGACAGGGAGAGAGAGTCAGTGTGTGAGAGAGAAAGATAGAGAGTGTGACGGTGCGAGATAGGGAGAGAGAGTGAGTGCGAGAGGGAGGGAGAGTGAGAGCGAGAGGAAGGGAGAGTGAGAGCGAGAGGTTGGCAGAGCGAGTGCGAGAGGAATGGAGAGTGAGTGCGAGAGAAAGGGAGAGTGAGTGTGAGAGGAATGGAGAGTGAGCGCGAGAGGAAGGGAGAGTGAGTGCAGGAGGGAGAGAGAGTGACTGCGACAGGGAGAGAGTATGATGTGAGAGTGTGAGACAGGGAAAGAGAGACAGTGTGTGAGAGAGAAAGATAGAGACTATGTGCGAGATAGGGAGAGTGACTGCGAGATAGGGAGAGCGAGTGAGTGTGAGAGTTGGGTGGAGAGTGATGGCACGAGAGAGGCAGAGTGAGTGCGAGAGTGAGGCAGAGTGAGTGCAAGAGGGAAAGAGGGCGAGTGCAAGAGGGAGGGAGAATGAGTGCGAGAGCGGGGAGAGTGAGAGGGAGAGAGAGTGAGTGCGAGAGGGAGGCAGAGTGAGTGCAAAAGGAAGGGAGAGTGAGTGCAAGAGGGAGGGAGAGTGAGTGCGTGAGTGAGGCAGAGTGAGTGCGAGAGGGAAAGACAGTGAGTGCGAGAGGGAGAGAGAGTGAGTGTGACAGCGGGGAGACTGAGAGGGTGGGAAACTGAGTGCGAGAGGGTGGGAGAGTGAGTGAGGGATAGGGAGGTAGAGTGAGTGTGAGAGGGAGGGAGAGTGAGTGTGAGAGGGAGGGAGAGTGAGTGCGAGAGAGAGGGAAAGTGAGTGCAAAAGGAAGGGAGAGTGAGTGCAAGAGGGAGGGAGATACAGTGCGAGTGTGAGGCAGAGTGAGTGCGAGAGGGAAAGAGAGTGAGTGAGAGAGGGAAAGACAGTGAGTGCGAGAGCGGGGAGAGTGAGTGCGAGAGCGGGGAGAGTGAGTGCGAGCCTGTGGGAGAGAGAGTGCGAGAGGGAGAGAGTGTGATGTGAGAGTGTGAGACAGGGAAAGAGAGACAGTGTGTGAGAGAGAAAGATGGAGAGTATGACTGTGCAAGATAGGGAGAGAGTGAGCGCAAGAGAGGGAGAGAGAGTGAGTGTGAGAGTTGGGTGGTGAGTGAGTGCGAGAGGGAGGCAGAGTAAGTGCGAGAGTGAGGCCGAGTGAGTGCGAGAGGGAAAGAGAGTGAGTGCGAGAGCGGGGAGAGTGAGAGGGAGAGAGAGTGAGTGCGAGAGAGATGGAGAGTGAGTGCGAAAGTAAGGGAGAGTGAGTGCAAGAGGGAGGGAGAGTGAGTGCGAGAGGGAGCTAGAGTGAGTGCGAGAGGGAGGGAGAGTGAGTACGAGAGGGAGGGAAAGTGAGTGCGAGAGGGAGGGAGAGTGAGTGCGAGGGGCAGAGAGTATGATGTGAGAGTGTGAGACAGGGAAAGAGAGACAGTGTGTGAGTGAGAAAGATAGAGAGCATGACTGTGCGAGATAGGGAGAGAGTGAGTGCGAGAGAGGGAGAGCGAGTGAGTGTGAGAGTTGGGTGGAGAGTGATGGCAAGAGAGAGGCAGAGTGAGTGCGAGAGTGAGGCAGAGTGAGTGTGAGAGGGAAAGAGGGTGAGTGCAAGTGGGAGGGAGATTGAGTGCGAGAGCGGGGAGAGTGAGATGGAGAGAAAGTGAGTGCGAGAGGGAGGGAGAGTGAGTGCGAAAGGAAGGGAGAGTGAGTGCAAGAGGGAGGGAGAGTGAGTGCGAGAGAGAGGCAGAGTGATTGCGAGAGGGAAAGACAGTGAGTGCGAGAGGGAGGGAGAGTGAGTGCGAGAGCGGGGAGACTGAGAGGGTGGGAGAGTGAGTGCGAGAGGGTGGGAGAGTGAGTGCAAGATAGGGAGGTAGAGTGAGTGCGAGAGAGGGAGGGAGAGTGAGTGTGAGGGGGAGGGAGAGTGAGTGTGAGAGGGAGGCAGAATGAGTGCGAGATAGAGAGGTAGAGTGAGTGCGAGAGAGGGAGGGAGAGTGAGTGCGAGAGGAAGGGAGAGTGGGTGCGAGAGGGAGGGAGAGTGGGTGCGATAGAGAGGGAGCGTGAGTGCAAGAGGGAGAGAAACTGAGTGAAACAGGGAGAGAGTATGTGAGAGTGTGAGACAGGGAGAGAGAGTCAGTGTGTGAGAGAGAAAGATAGAGAGTGTGACGGTGTGAGATAGGGAGAGAGAGTGAGTGCGAGAAGGAGCTAGAGTGAGTGCGAGAGGGAGGGAGAGTGAGTACGAGAGGGAGGGAGAGTGAGTGCGAGAGGGAGGGAGAGTGAGTGCGAGGGGCAGAGAGTATGATGTGAGAGTGTGAGACAGGGAAAGAGAGACAGTGTGTGAGTGAGTAAGATAGAGAGCATGACTGTGCGAGATAGGGAGAGTGAGTGCGAGAGAGGGAGAGCGAGTGAGTGTGAGAGTTGGGTGGAGAGTGATGGCAAGAGAGAGGCAGAGTGAGTGCGAGAGTGAGGCAGAGTGAGTGGGAGAGGGAAAGAGGGTGAGTGCAAGAGGGAGGGAGACTGAGTGCGAGAGCGGGGAGAGTGAGATGGAGAGAAAGTGAGTGCGAGAGGGAGGGAGAGTGAGTGCGAAAGGAAGGGAGAGTGAGTGCAAGAGGGAGGGAGAGTGAGTGCGAGAGAGAGGCAGAGTGATTGCGAGAGGGAAAGACAGTGAGTGCGAGAGGGAGGGAGAGTGAGTGCGAGAGCGGGGAGACTGAGAGGGTGGGAGAGTGAGTGCGAGAGGGTGGGAGAGTGAGTGCAAGATAGGGAGGTAGAGTGAGTGCGAGAGAGGGAGGGAGAGTGAGTGTGAGAGGGAGGGAGAGTGAGTGCGAGAGGGAGGCAGAGTGAGTGCGAGATAGAGAGGTAGAGTGAGTGCCAGAGAGGGAGGGAGAGTGAGTGCGAGAGGAAGGGAGAGTGGGTGCGAGAGGGAGGGAGAGTGGGTGCGATAGAGAGGGAGAGTGAGTGCAAGAGGGAGAGAAAGTGAGTGCGACAGGGAGAGAGTATAATGTGAGAGTGTGAGACAGGGAGAGAGAGTCAGTGTGTGAGAGAGAAAGATAGAGAGTGTGACGGTGCGAGAGGGAGGGAGAGTGAGAGCGAGAGCGGGGAGACTGAGAGGGTGGGAGAGTGAGTACGAGAGGGTGGGAAAGTGAGTGAGGGATAGGGAGGTAGAGTGAGTGCGAGAGGGAGGGAGAGTGAGTGTGAGAGGGAGGGAGAGCGAGTGCGAGAGAGAGGGAGAGTGAGTGCGAAAGGAAGGGAGAGTGAGTGCAAGAGGGAGGGAGAGTGAGTGCGAGAGTGAGGCAGAGTGAGTGCGAGAGTGAGGCAGAGTGAGTGCGAGAGGGAAAGACAGTGAGTGCGAGAGGGAAAGACAGTGAGTGCAAGAGGGAGGGAGAGTGAGTGCGACAGCGGGGAGACTGAGAGGGTGGGAGAGTGAGTGCGAGAGGGATGGGAGAGTGAGTGAGGGATAGGGAGGTAGAGTGAGTGCGAGAGGGAGGGAGAGTGTGTGCGAGAGGGAGGGAGAGAGCGTGCGAGAGGGAGGCAGAGTGAGTGCGAGAGGCAGGGAGAGTGAGTGCGAGAGGAAGGGTGAGTGAGTGCGAGTGGAAGGGAGAGTGAGTGTGAGAGGAAGGGAGAGTGAGTGCGAGAGGAAGAGAGAGTGGGTGCGAGAGGGTGGGAGAGTGACTGCGACAGGGAGAGAGTATAATGTGAGAGTGTGAGACAGGGAGAGAGAGTCAGTGTGTGAGAGAGAAAGATAGAGAGTGTGACTGTGCAAGATAGGGAGAGAGAGTTAGTGCGAGAGGGTGGGAGAGTGAGTGCAGAGCAAGGGAGAGTGAGTGCAAGCGGGAGGGAGAGTGAGCGCAAGAGGAAGGGAGAGTGAGTGCGAGAGGAAGGGAGAGTGAGTGCAAGAGGGAGGGAGAGTGAGTGCGAGAGGGAGGGAAAGTGAATGCGAGAGGGAGAGAGTATAATGTGAGAGTGTGAGAAGGGGAGAGTGAGTCAGTGTGAGAGAGAAAAATAGAGTGTGACTGTGCGAGATAGGGAGAGAGTGAGTGCGAGAGAGGGAGAGAGAGTGAGTGTGAGAGGGAGAGAGAGTGAGTGTGAGAGGGAAAGACAGTGAGTGCGAGAGGGAGGGAGAGTGAGTGCGACAGCGGGGAGACTGAAAGGGTGGGAGAGTGAGTGCGAGAGGGTGGGAGAGTGAGTGAGGGATAGGGAGGCAGAGTGAGTGCGAGAGAGAGGCAGAATGAGTGCGAGAGTGAGGCAGAGTGAGTGCGAGAGGGAAAGAGAGTGAGTGAGAGAGGGAAAGACAGTGAGTGCGAGAGCGGGGAGAGTGAGTGCGAGAGCGGGGAGAGTGAGAGCGAGCGGGTGGGAGAGAGAGTGCGAGAGGGAAGGAGAGTGAGATCGAGAGGGAGAGAGTGTGATGTGAGAGTGTGAGACAGGGAAAGAGAGTCAGTGTGTGAGAGAGAAAGATAGAGAGTATGACTGTACAAGATAGGGAGAGAGTGAGTGCAAGAGAGGGAAAGAGAGTGAGTGTGAGAGTTGGGTGGAGAGCGAGTGCGAGAGAGAGGCAGAGTAAGTGCAAGAGTGAGGCCGAGTGAGTGCGAGAGTGAAAGAGAGTGAGTGCGAGAGGGAGGGAGAGTGAGTGCGAGAGCGGGGAGAGTGAGAGGGAGAGAGAGTGAGTGCGAGAGGGATGGAGAGTGAGTGCGAAAGGAAGGGAGAGTGAGTACAAGAGGGAGGGAGAGTGAGTGCGAGAGGGAGCTAGAGTGAGTGCGAGAGGGAGGGAGAGTGAGTGCGAGAGGGAGGGAGAGTGAGTGCGAGAGGGAGGGAGAGTGAGTGCGAGAGGGAGGGAGAGTGAGTGCGAGAGGGAGGGAGAGTGAGAGCGAGAGGGAGGGAGAGTGAGTGAGAGAGGGAGAGAGTATGATGTGAGAGTGTGAGACGGAAAAGAGAGACAGTGTGTGAGAGAGAAAGATAGAGAGTATGACTGTGCGAGATAGGGAGAGAGTGAGTGCGAGAGAGGGAGAGCGAGTGAGTGTGAGAGTTGGGTGGAGAGTGATGGCAAGAGAGAGGCAGAGTGAGTGCGAGAGTGAGGCAGAGTGAGTGCGAGAGGGAAAGAGGGTGAGTGCAAGAGGGAGGGAGAGTGAGTGCGAGAGCAGGGAGAGTGAGTGGGAGAGAGAGTGAGTGCGAGAGGGAGGGAGAGTGAGTGCGAAAATAAGGGAGAGTGAGTGCAAGAGGGAGGGAGAGTGAGTGCGAGAGTGAGGCAGAGTGATTGCGAGAGGGAAAGACAGTGAGTGCGAGAGGGAGGGAGAGTGAGTGCGAGAGGGAGGGAGAGTGAGTGCGAGAGCGGGGAGACTGAGAGGGTGGGAGAGTGAGTGCGAGAGAGTGGGAGAGTGAGTGCGAGATAGGGAGGTGGAGTGAGTGCGAGAGAGGGAGGGAGAGTGAGTGTGAGAGGGAGGGAGAGTGAGTGCGAGATAGGGAGGTAGAGTGAGTGCGAGAGAGGGAGGGAGAGTGAGTGCGAGAGGAAGGGAGAGTGAGTGCGAGAGGAAGGGAGAGTGAGTGCGAGAGGAAGGGAGAGTGGGTGCGATAGGGAGGGAGAGTGAGTGCGAGAGGGAGGGAGAGTGAGTGCAAGAGGGAGAGTTAGTGCGAGAGGGAGGGAGAGTGAGTGCGAGAGTGAGGCAGAGTGAGTGCGAGAGGGAAAGACAGTGAGTGTGAGAGGGAAAGAGAGTGAGTGCAAGAGGAAGGGAGAGTGAGTGCGAGAGCGGAGAGACTGAGAGTGTGGGAGAGTGAGTGCGAGAGGGTGGGAGAGTGAGTGCGAGATAGGGAGGTAGAGTGAGTGCGAGAGAGGGAGGGAGAATGAGTGTGAGAGAGGGAGGGAGAGTGAGTGCGAGAGGAAGGGAGAGTGAGTGCGAGAGGAAGGGAAAGTGAATGCGAGATAGGGAGGTACAGTGAGTGCGAGAGAGGGAGGCAGAGTGAGTGTGAGAGGGAAGGAGAGTGAGTGCGAGAGGGAGGGAGAGTGAGTGTGAGAGTTGGGTGGAGAGTGAGTGCGAGAGGGAGGCAGAGTAAGTGCGAGAGTGAGGCCGAGTGAGTGCGAGAGGGAAAGAGAGTGAGTGCGAGAGCGGGGAGAGTGAGAGGGAGAGAGAGTGAGTGCGAGAGAGATGGAGAGTGAGTGCGAAAGTAAGGGAGAGTGAGTGCAAGAGGGAGGGAGAGTGAGTGCGAGAGGGAGCTAGAGTGAGTGCGAGAGGGAGGGAGAGTGAGTACGAGAGGGAGGGAGAGTGAGTGCGAGAGGGAGGGAGAGTGAGTGCGAGGGGCAGAGAGTATGATGTGAGAGTGTGAGACAGGGAAAGAGAGACAGTGTGTGAGTGAGAAAGATAGAGAGCATGACTGTGCGAGATAGGGAGAGAGTGAGTGCGAGAGAGGGAGAGCGAGTGAGTGTGAGAGTTGGGTGGAGAGTGATGGCAAGAGAGAGGCAGAGTGAGTGCGAGAGTGAGGCAGAGTGAGTGTGAGAGGGAAAGAGGGTGAGTGCAAGTGGGAGGGAGATTGAGTGCGAGAGCGGGGAGAGTGAGATGGAGAGAAAGTGAGTGCGAGAGGGAGGGAGAGTGAGTGCGAAAGGAAGGGAGAGTGAGTGCAAGAGGGAGGGAGAGTGAGTGCGAGAGAGAGGCAGAGTGATTGCGAGAGGGAAAGACAGTGAGTGCGAGAGGGAGGGAGAGTGAGTGCGAGAGCTGGGAAACTGAGAGGGTGGGAGAGTGAGTGTGAGGGGGAGGGAGAGTGAGTGCGAGAGGGAGGCAGAGTGAGTGCGAGATAGAGAGGTAGAGTGAGTGCGAGAGAGGGAGGGAGAGTGAGTGCGAGAGGAAGGGAGAGTGGGTGCGAGAGGGAGGGAGAGTGGGTGCGATAGAGAGGGAGCGTGAGTGCAAGAGGGAGAGAAACTGAGTGAAACAGGGAGACAGTATGTGAGAGTGTGAGACAGGGAGAGAGAGTCAGTGTGTGAGAGAGAAAGATAGAGAGTGTGACGGTGTGAGATAGGGAGAGAGAGTGAGTGCGAGAGGGAGCTAGAGTGAGTGCGAGAGGGAGGGAGAGTGAGTACGAGAGGGAGGGAGAGTGAGTGCGAGAGGGAGGGAGAGTGAGTGCGAGGGGCAGAGAGTATGATGTGAGAGTGTGAGACAGGGAAAGAGAGACAGTGTGTGAGTGAGTAAGATAGAGAGCATGACTGTGCGAGATAGGGAGAGTGAGTGCGAGAGAGGGAGAGCGAGTGAGTGAGAGAGGCAGAGTAAGTGCAAGAGTGAGGCCGAGTGAGTGCGAGAGGGAAAGAGAGTGAGTGCGAGAGGGAGGGAGAGTGAGTGCGAGAGCGGGGAGAGTGAGAGGGAGAGAGAGTGAGTGCGAGAGGGATGGAGAGTGAGTGCGAAAGGAAGGGAGAGTGAGTACAAGAGGGAGGGAGAGTGAGTGCGAGAGGGAGCTAGAGTGAGTGCGAGAGGGAGGGAGAGTGAGTGCGAGAGGGAGGGAGAGTGAGTGCGAGAGGGAGGGAGAGTGAGTGCGAGAGGGAGGGAGAGTGAGTGCGAGAGGGAGGGAGAGTGAGAGCGAGAGGGAGGGAGAGTGAGTGAGAGAGGGAGAGAGTATGATGTGAGAGTGTGAGACGGAAAAGAGAGACAGTGTGTGAGAGAGAAAGATAGAGAGTATGACTGTGCGAGATAGGGAGAGAGTGAGTGCGAGAGAGGGAGAGCGAGTGAGTGTGAGAGTTGGGTGGAGAGTGATGGCAAGAGAGAGGCAGAGTGAGTGCGAGAGTGAGGCAGAGTGAGTGCGAGAGGGAAAGAGGGTGAGTGCAAGAGGGAGGGAGAGTGAGTGCGAGAGCAGGGAGAGTGAGTGGGAGAGAGAGTGAGTGCGAGAGGGAGGGAGAGTGAGTGCGAAAATAAGGGAGAGTGAGTGCAAGAGGGAGGGAGAGTGAGTGTGAGAGTGAGGCAGAGTGATTGCGAGAGGGAAAGACAGTGAGTGCGAGAGGGAGGGAGAGTGAGTGCGAGAGGGAGGGAGAGTGAGTGCGAGAGGAAGGGAAAGTGAATGCGAGATAGGGAGGTACAGTGAGTGCGAGAGAGGGAGGCAGAGTGAGTGTGAGAGGGAAGGAGAGTGAGTGCGAGAGGGAGGGAGAATGAGTGTGAGAGAGGGAGGGAGAGTGAGTGCGAGAGGAAGGGAGAGTGAGTGCGAGAGGAAGGGAAAGTGAATGCGAGATAGGGAGGTACAGTGAGTGCGAGAGAGGGAGGCAGAGTGAGTGTGAGAGGGAAGGAGAGTGAGTGCGAGAGGGAGGGAGAGTGAGTGTGAGAGTTGGGTGGAGAGTGAGTGCGAGAGGGAGGCAGAGTAAGTGCGAGAGTGAGGCCGAGTGAGTGCGAGAGGGAAAGAGAGTGAGTGCGAGAGCGGGGAGAGTGAGAGGGAGAGAGAGTGAGTGCGAGAGAGATGGAGAGTGAGTGCGAAAGTAAGGGAGAGTGAGTGCAAGAGGGAGGGAGAGTGAGTGCGAGAGGGAGCTAGAGTGAGTGCGAGAGGGAGGGAGAGTGAGTACGAGAGGGAGGGAGAGTGAGTGCGAGAGGGAGGGAGAGTGAGTGCGAGGGGCAGAGAGTATGATGTGAGAGTGTGAGACAGGGAAAGAGAGACAGTGTGTGAGTGAGAAAGATAGAGAGCATGACTGTGCGAGATAGGGAGAGAGTGAGTGCGAGAGAGGGAGAGCGAGTGAGTGTGAGAGTTGGGTGGAGAGTGATGGCAAGAGAGAGGCAGAGTGAGTGCGAGAGTGAGGCAGAGTGAGTGTGAGAGGGAAAGAGGGTGAGTGCAAGTGGGAGGGAGATTGAGTGCGAGAGCGGGGAGAGTGAGATGGAGAGAAAGTGAGTGCGAGAGGGAGGGAGAGTGAGTGCGAAAGGAAGGGAGAGTGAGTGCAAGAGGGAGGGAGAGTGAGTGCGAGAGAGAGGCAGAGTGATTGCGAGAGGGAAAGACAGTGAGTGCGAGAGGGAGGGAGAGTGAGTGCGAGAGCTGGGAAACTGAGAGGGTGGGAGAGTGAGTGTGAGGGGGAGGGAGAGTGAGTGCGAGAGGGAGGCAGAGTGAGTGCGAGATAGAGAGGTAGAGTGAGTGCGAGAGAGGGAGGGAGAGTGAGTGCGAGAGGAAGGGAGAGTGGGTGCGAGAGGGAGGGAGAGTGGGTGCGATAGAGAGGGAGCGTGAGTGCAAGAGGGAGAGAAACTGAGTGAAACAGGGAGACAGTATGTGAGAGTGTGAGACAGGGAGAGAGAGTCAGTGTGTGAGAGAGAAAGATAGAGAGTGTGACGGTGTGAGATAGGGAGAGAGAGTGAGTGCGAGAGGGAGCTAGAGTGAGTGCGAGAGGGAGGGAGAGTGAGTACGAGAGGGAGGGAGAGTGAGTGCGAGAGGGAGGGAGAGTGAGTGCGAGGGGCAGAGAGTATGATGTGAGAGTGTGAGACAGGGAAAGAGAGACAGTGTGTGAGTGAGTAAGATAGAGAGCATGACTGTGCGAGATAGGGAGAGTGAGTGCGAGAGAGGGAGAGCGAGTGAGTGAGAGAGGCAGAGTAAGTGCAAGAGTGAGGCCGAGTGAGTGCGAGAGGGAAAGAGAGTGAGTGCGAGAGGGAGGGAGAGTGAGTGCGAGAGCGGGGAGAGTGAGAGGGAGAGAGAGTGAGTGCGAGAGGGATGGAGAGTGAGTGCGAAAGGAAGGGAGAGTGAGTACAAGAGGGAGGGAGAGTGAGTGCGAGAGGGAGCTAGAGTGAGTGCGAGAGGGAGGGAGAGTGAGTGCGAGAGGGAGGGAGAGTGAGTGCAAGAGGGAGGGAGAGTGAGTGCGAGAGGGAGGGAGAGTGAGTGCGAGAGGGAGGGAGAGTGAGAGCGAGAGGGAGGGAGAGTGAGTGAGAGAGGGAGAGAGTATGATGTGAGAGTGTGAGACGGAAAAGAGAGACAGTGTGTGAGAGAGAAAGATAGAGAGTATGACTGTGCGAGATAGGGAGAGAGTGAGTGCGAGAGAGGGAGAGCGAGTGAGTGTGAGAGTTGGGTGGAGAGTGATGGCAAGAGAGAGGCAGAGTGAGTGCGAGAGTGAGGCAGAGTGAGTGCGAGAGGGAAAGAGGGTGAGTGCAAGAGGGAGGGAGAGTGAGTGCGAGAGCAGGGAGAGTGAGTGGGAGAGAGAGTGAGTGCGAGAGGGAGGGAGAGTGAGTGCGAAAATAAGGGAGAGTGAGTGCAAGAGGGAGGGAGAGTGAGTGTGAGAGTGAGGCAGAGTGATTGCGAGAGGGAAAGACAGTGAGTGCGAGAGGGAGGGAGAGTGAGTGCGAGAGGGAGGGAGAGTGAGTGCGAGAGGAAGGGAAAGTGAATGCGAGATAGGGAGGTACAGTGAGTGCGAGAGAGGGAGGCAGAGTGAGTGTGAGAGGGAAGGAGAGTGAGTGCGAGAGGGAGGGAGAATGAGTGTGAGAGAGGGAGGGAGAGTGAGTGCGAGAGGAAGGGAGAGTGAGTGCGAGAGGAAGGGAAAGTGAATGCGAGATAGGGAGGTACAGTGAGTGCGAGAGAGGGAGGCAGAGTGAGTGTGAGAGGGAAGGAGAGTGAGTGCGAGAGGGAGGGAGAATGAGTGTGAGAGAGGGAGGGAGAGTGAGTGCGAGAGGAAGGGAGAGTGAGTGCGAGAGGAAGGGAAAGTGAATGCGAGATAGGGAGGTACAGTGAGTGCGAGAGAGGGAGGCAGAGTGAGTGTGAGAGGGAAGGAGAGTGAGTGCGAGAGGGAGGGAGAGTGAGTGTGAGAGTTGGGTGGAGAGTGAGTGCGAGAGGGAGGCAGAGTAAGTGCGAGAGTGAGGCCGAGTGAGTGCGAGAGGGAAAGAGAGTGAGTGCGAGAGCGGGGAGAGTGAGAGGGAGAGAGAGTGAGTGCGAGAGAGATGGAGAGTGAGTGCGAAAGTAAGGGAGAGTGAGTGCAAGAGGGAGGGAGAGTGAGTGCGAGAGGGAGCTAGAGTGAGTGCGAGAGGGAGGGAGAGTGAGTACGAGAGGGAGGGAGAGTGAGTGCGAGAGGGAGGGAGAGTGAGTGCGAGGGGCAGAGAGTATGATGTGAGAGTGTGAGACAGGGAAAGAGAGACAGTGTGTGAGTGAGAAAGATAGAGAGCATGACTGTGCGAGATAGGGAGAGAGTGAGTGCGAGAGAGGGAGAGCGAGTGAGTGTGAGAGTTGGGTGGAGAGTGATGGCAAGAGAGAGGCAGAGTGAGTGCGAGAGTGAGGCAGAGTGAGTGTGAGAGGGAAAGAGGGTGAGTGCAAGTGGGAGGGAGATTGAGTGCGAGAGCGGGGAGAGTGAGATGGAGAGAAAGTGAGTGCGAGAGGGAGGGAGAGTGAGTGCGAAAGGAAGGGAGAGTGAGTGCAAGAGGGAGGGAGAGTGAGTGCGAGAGAGAGGCAGAGTGATTGCGAGAGGGAAAGACAGTGAGTGCGAGAGGGAGGGAGAGTGAGTGCGAGAGCTGGGAAACTGAGAGGGTGGGAGAGTGAGTGTGAGGGGGAGGGAGAGTGAGTGCGAGAGGGAGGCAGAGTGAGTGCGAGATAGAGAGGTAGAGTGAGTGCGAGAGAGGGAGGGAGAGTGAGTGCGAGAGGAAGGGAGAGTGGGTGCGAGAGGGAGGGAGAGTGGGTGCGATAGAGAGGGAGCGTGAGTGCAAGAGGGAGAGAAACTGAGTGAAACAGGGAGACAGTATGTGAGAGTGTGAGACAGGGAGAGAGAGTCAGTGTGTGAGAGAGAAAGATAGAGAGTGTGACGGTGTGAGATAGGGAGAGAGAGTGAGTGCGAGAGGGAGCTAGAGTGAGTGCGAGAGGGAGGGAGAGTGAGTACGAGAGGGAGGGAGAGTGAGTGCGAGAGGGAGGGAGAGTGAGTGCGAGGGGCAGAGAGTATGATGTGAGAGTGTGAGACAGGGAAAGAGAGACAGTGTGTGAGTGAGTAAGATAGAGAGCATGACTGTGCGAGATAGGGAGAGTGAGTGCGAGAGAGGGAGAGCGAGTGAGTGAGAGAGGCAGAGTAAGTGCAAGAGTGAGGCCGAGTGAGTGCGAGAGGGAAAGAGAGTGAGTGCGAGAGGGAGGGAGAGTGAGTGCGAGAGCGGGGAGAGTGAGAGGGAGAGAGAGTGAGTGCGAGAGGGATGGAGAGTGAGTGCGAAAGGAAGGGAGAGTGAGTACAAGAGGGAGGGAGAGTGAGTGCGAGAGGGAGCTAGAGTGAGTGCGAGAGGGAGGGAGAGTGAGTGCGAGAGGGAGGGAGAGTGAGTGCGAGAGGGAGGGAGAGTGAGTGCGAGAGGGAGGGAGAGTGAGTGCGAGAGGGAGGGAGAGTGAGAGCGAGAGGGAGGGAGAGTGAGTGAGAGAGGGAGAGAGTATGATGTGAGAGTGTGAGACGGAAAAGAGAGACAGTGTGTGAGAGAGAAAGATAGAGAGTATGACTGTGCGAGATAGGGAGAGAGTGAGTGCGAGAGAGGGAGAGCGAGTGAGTGTGAGAGTTGGGTGGAGAGTGATGGCAAGAGAGAGGCAGAGTGAGTGCGAGAGTGAGGCAGAGTGAGTGCGAGAGGGAAAGAGGGTGAGTGCAAGAGGGAGGGAGAGTGAGTGCGAGAGCAGGGAGAGTGAGTGGGAGAGAGAGTGAGTGCGAGAGGGAGGGAGAGTGAGTGCGAAAATAAGGGAGAGTGAGTGCAAGAGGGAGGGAGAGTGAGTGTGAGAGTGAGGCAGAGTGATTGCGAGAGGGAAAGACAGTGAGTGCGAGAGGGAGGGAGAGTGAGTGCGAGAGGGAGGGAGAGTGAGTGCGAGAGGAAGGGAAAGTGAATGCGAGATAGGGAGGTACAGTGAGTGCGAGAGAGGGAGGCAGAGTGAGTGTGAGAGGGAAGGAGAGTGAGTGCGAGAGGGAGGGAGAATGAGTGTGAGAGAGGGAGGGAGAGTGAGTGCGAGAGGAAGGGAGAGTGAGTGCGAGAGGAAGGGAAAGTGAATGCGAGATAGGGAGGTACAGTGAGTGCGAGAGAGGGAGGCAGAGTGAGTGTGAGAGGGAAGGAGAGTGAGTGCGAGAGGGAGGGAGAGTGAGTGTGAGAGTTGGGTGGAGAGTGAGTGCGAGAGGGAGGCAGAGTAAGTGCGAGAGTGAGGCCGAGTGAGTGCGAGAGGGAAAGAGAGTGAGTGCGAGAGCGGGGAGAGTGAGAGGGAGAGAGAGTGAGTGCGAGAGAGATGGAGAGTGAGTGCGAAAGTAAGGGAGAGTGAGTGCAAGAGGGAGGGAGAGTGAGTGCGAGAGGGAGCTAGAGTGAGTGCGAGAGGGAGGGAGAGTGAGTACGAGAGGGAGGGAGAGTGAGTGCGAGAGGGAGGGAGAGTGAGTGCGAGGGGCAGAGAGTATGATGTGAGAGTGTGAGACAGGGAAAGAGAGACAGTGTGTGAGTGAGAAAGATAGAGAGCATGACTGTGCGAGATAGGGAGAGAGTGAGTGCGAGAGAGGGAGAGCGAGTGAGTGTGAGAGTTGGGTGGAGAGTGATGGCAAGAGAGAGGCAGAGTGAGTGCGAGAGTGAGGCAGAGTGAGTGTGAGAGGGAAAGAGGGTGAGTGCAAGTGGGAGGGAGATTGAGTGCGAGAGCGGGGAGAGTGAGATGGAGAGAAAGTGAGTGCGAGAGGGAGGGAGAGTGAGTGCGAAAGGAAGGGAGAGTGAGTGCAAGAGGGAGGGAGAGTGAGTGCGAGAGAGAGGCAGAGTGATTGCGAGAGGGAAAGACAGTGAGTGCGAGAGGGAGGGAGAGTGAGTGCGAGAGCTGGGAAACTGAGAGGGTGGGAGAGTGAGTGTGAGGGGGAGGGAGAGTGAGTGCGAGAGGGAGGCAGAGTGAGTGCGAGATAGAGAGGTAGAGTGAGTGCGAGAGAGGGAGGGAGAGTGAGTGCGAGAGGAAGGGAGAGTGGGTGCGAGAGGGAGGGAGAGTGGGTGCGATAGAGAGGGAGCGTGAGTGCAAGAGGGAGAGAAACTGAGTGAAACAGGGAGACAGTATGTGAGAGTGTGAGACAGGGAGAGAGAGTCAGTGTGTGAGAGAGAAAGATAGAGAGTGTGACGGTGTGAGATAGGGAGAGAGAGTGAGTGCGAGAGGGAGCTAGAGTGAGTGCGAGAGGGAGGGAGAGTGAGTACGAGAGGGAGGGAGAGTGAGTGCGAGAGGGAGGGAGAGTGAGTGCGAGGGGCAGAGAGTATGATGTGAGAGTGTGAGACAGGGAAAGAGAGACAGTGTGTGAGTGAGTAAGATAGAGAGCATGACTGTGCGAGATAGGGAGAGTGAGTGCGAGAGAGGGAGAGCGAGTGAGTGAGAGAGGCAGAGTAAGTGCAAGAGTGAGGCCGAGTGAGTGCGAGAGGGAAAGAGAGTGAGTGCGAGAGGGAGGGAGAGTGAGTGCGAGAGCGGGGAGAGTGAGAGGGAGAGAGAGTGAGTGCGAGAGGGATGGAGAGTGAGTGCGAAAGGAAGGGAGAGTGAGTACAAGAGGGAGGGAGAGTGAGTGCGAGAGGGAGCTAGAGTGAGTGCGAGAGGGAGGGAGAGTGAGTGCGAGAGGGAGGGAGAGTGAGTGCGAGAGGGATGGAGAGTGAGTGCGAGAGGGAGGGAGAGTGAGAGCGAGAGGGAGGGAGAGTGAGTGAGAGAGGGAGAGAGTATGATGTGAGAGTGTGAGACGGAAAAGAGAGACAGTGTGTGAGAGAGAAAGATAGAGAGTATGACTGTGCGAGATAGGGAGAGAGTGAGTGCGAGAGAGGGAGAGCGAGTGAGTGTGAGAGTTGGGTGGAGAGTGATGGCAAGAGAGAGGCAGAGTGAGTGCGAGAGTGAGGCAGAGTGAGTGCGAGAGGGAAAGAGGGTGAGTGCAAGAGGGAGGGAGAGTGAGTGCGAGAGCAGGGAGAGTGAGTGGGAGAGAGAGTGAGTGCGAGAGGGAGGGAGAGTGAGTGCGAAAATAAGGGAGAGTGAGTGCAAGAGGGAGGGAGAGTGAGTGTGAGAGTGAGGCAGAGTGATTGCGAGAGGGAAAGACAGTGAGTGCGAGAGGGAGGGAGAGTGAGTGCGAGAGGGAGGGAGAGTGAGTGCAAGAGGAAGGGAAAGTGAATGCGAGATAGGGAGGTACAGTGAGTGCGAGAGAGGGAGGCAGAGTGAGTGTGAGAGGGAAGGAGAGTGAGTGCGAGAGGGAGGGAGAATGAGTGTGAGAGAGGGAGGGAGAGTGAGTGCGAGAGGAAGGGAGAGTGAGTGCGAGAGGAAGGGAAAGTGAATGCGAGATAGGGAGGTACAGTGAGTGCGAGAGAGGGAGGCAGAGTGAGTGTGAGAGGGAAGGAGAGTGAGTGCGAGAGGGAGGGAGAGTGAGTGTGAGAGTTGGGTGGAGAGTGAGTGCGAGAGGGAGGCAGAGTAAGTGCGAGAGTGAGGCCGAGTGAGTGCGAGAGGGAAAGAGAGTGAGTGCGAGAGCGGGGAGAGTGAGAGGGAGAGAGAGTGAGTGCGAGAGAGATGGAGAGTGAGTGCGAAAGTAAGGGAGAGTGAGTGCAAGAGGGAGGGAGAGTGAGTGCGAGAGGGAGCTAGAGTGAGTGCGAGAGTGAGGGAGAGTGAGTACGAGAGGGAGGGAGAGTGAGTGCGAGAGGGAGGGAGAGTGAGTGCGAGGGGCAGAGAGTATGATGTGAGAGTGTGAGACAGGGAAAGAGAGACAGTGTGTGAGTGAGAAAGATAGAGAGCATGACTGTGCGAGATAGGGAGAGAGTGAGTGCGAGAGAGGGAGAGCGAGTGAGTGTGAGAGTTGGGTGGAGAGTGATGGCAAGAGAGAGGCAGAGTGAGTGCGAGAGTGAGGCAGAGTGAGTGTGAGAGGGAAAGAGGGTGAGTGCAAGTGGGAGGGAGATTGAGTGCGAGAGCGGGGAGAGTGAGATGGAGAGAAAGTGAGTGCGAGAGGGAGGGAGAGTGAGTGCGAAAGGAAGGGAGAGTGAGTGCAAGAGGGAGGGAGAGTGAGTGCGAGAGAGAGGCAGAGTGATTGCGAGAGGGAAAGACAGTGAGTGCGAGAGGGAGGGAGAGTGAGTGCGAGAGCTGGGAAACTGAGAGGGTGGGAGAGTGAGTGTGAGGGGGAGGGAGAGTGAGTGCGAGAGGGAGGCAGAGTGAGTGCGAGATAGAGAGGTAGAGTGAGTGCGAGAGAGGGAGGGAGAGTGAGTGCGAGAGGAAGGGAGAGTGGGTGCGAGAGGGAGGGAGAGTGGGTGCGATAGAGAGGGAGCGTGAGTGCAAGAGGGAGAGAAACTGAGTGAAACAGGGAGACAGTATGTGAGAGTGTGAGACAGGGAGAGAGAGTCAGTGTGTGAGAGAGAAAGATAGAGAGTGTGACGGTGTGAGATAGGGAGAGAGAGTGAGTGCGAGAGGGAGCTAGAGTGAGTGCGAGAGGGAGGGAGAGTGAGTACGAGAGGGAGGGAGAGTGAGTGCGAGAGGGAGGGAGAGTGAGTGCGAGGGGCAGAGAGTATGATGTGAGAGTGTGAGACAGGGAAAGAGAGACAGTGTGTGAGTGAGTAAGATAGAGAGCATGACTGTGCGAGATAGGGAGAGTGAGTGCGAGAGAGGGAGAGCGAGTGAGTGAGAGAGGCAGAGTAAGTGCAAGAGTGAGGCCGAGTGAGTGCGAGAGGGAAAGAGAGTGAGTGCGAGAGGGAGGGAGAGTGAGTGCGAGAGCGGGGAGAGTGAGAGGGAGAGAGAGTGAGTGCGAGAGGGATGGAGAGTGAGTGCGAAAGGAAGGGAGAGTGAGTACAAGAGGGAGGGAGAGTGAGTGCGAGAGGGAGCTAGAGTGAGTGCGAGAGGGAGGGAGAGTGAGTGCGAGAGGGAGGGAGAGTGAGTGCGAGAGGGATGGAGAGTGAGTGCGAGAGGGAGGGAGAGTGAGAGCGAGAGGGAGGGAGAGTGAGTGAGAGAGGGAGAGAGTATGATGTGAGAGTGTGAGACGGAAAAGAGAGACAGTGTGTGAGAGAGAAAGATAGAGAGTATGACTGTGCGAGATAGGGAGAGAGTGAGTGCGAGAGAGGGAGAGCGAGTGAGTGTGAGAGTTGGGTGGAGAGTGATGGCAAGAGAGAGGCAGAGTGAGTGCGAGAGTGAGGCAGAGTGAGTGCGAGAGGGAAAGAGGGTGAGTGCAAGAGGGAGGGAGAGTGAGTGCGAGAGCAGGGAGAGTGAGTGGGAGAGAGAGTGAGTGCGAGAGGGAGGGAGAGTGAGTGCGAAAATAAGGGAGAGTGAGTGCAAGAGGGAGGGAGAGTGAGTGTGAGAGTGAGGCAGAGTGATTGCGAGAGGGAAAGACAGTGAGTGCGAGAGGGAGGGAGAGTGAGTGCGAGAGGGAGGGAGAGTGAGTGCAAGAGGAAGGGAAAGTGAATGCGAGATAGGGAGGTACAGTGAGTGCGAGAGAGGGAGGCAGAGTGAGTGTGAGAGGGAAGGAGAGTGAGTGCGAGAGGGAGGGAGAATGAGTGTGAGAGAGGGAGGGAGAGTGAGTGCGAGAGGAAGGGAGAGTGAGTGCGAGAGGAAGGGAAAGTGAATGCGAGATAGGGAGGTACAGTGAGTGCGAGAGAGGGAGGCAGAGTGAGTGTGAGAGGGAAGGAGAGTGAGTGCGAGAGGGAGGGAGAGTGAGTGTGAGAGTTGGGTGGAGAGTGAGTGCGAGAGGGAGGCAGAGTAAGTGCGAGAGTGAGGCCGAGTGAGTGCGAGAGGGAAAGAGAGTGAGTGCGAGAGCGGGGAGAGTGAGAGGGAGAGAGAGTGAGTGCGAGAGAGATGGAGAGTGAGTGCGAAAGTAAGGGAGAGTGAGTGCAAGAGGGAGGGAGAGTGAGTGCGAGAGGGAGCTAGAGTGAGTGCGAGAGGGAGGGAGAGTGAGTACGAGAGGGAGGGAGAGTGAGTGCGAGAGGGAGGGAGAGTGAGTGCGAGGGGCAGAGAGTATGATGTGAGAGTGTGAGACAGGGAAAGAGAGACAGTGTGTGAGTGAGAAAGATAGAGAGCATGACTGTGCGAGATAGGGAGAGAGTGAGTGCGAGAGAGGGAGAGCGAGTGAGTGTGAGAGTTGGGTGGAGAGTGATGGCAAGAGAGAGGCAGAGTGAGTGCGAGAGTGAGGCAGAGTGAGTGTGAGAGGGAAAGAGGGTGAGTGCAAGTGGGAGGGAGATTGAGTGCGAGAGCGGGGAGAGTGAGATGGAGAGAAAGTGAGTGCGAGAGGGAGGGAGAGTGAGTGCGAAAGGAAGGGAGAGTGAGTGCAAGAGGGAGGGAGAGTGAGTGCGAGAGAGAGGCAGAGTGATTGCGAGAGGGAAAGACAGTGAGTGCGAGAGGGAGGGAGAGTGAGTGCGAGAGCTGGGAAACTGAGAGGGTGGGAGAGTGAGTGTGAGGGGGAGGGAGAGTGAGTGCGAGAGGGAGGCAGAGTGAGTGCGAGATAGAGAGGTAGAGTGAGTGCGAGAGAGGGAGGGAGAGTGAGTGCGAGAGGAAGGGAGAGTGGGTGCGAGAGGGAGGGAGAGTGGGTGCGATAGAGAGGGAGCGTGAGTGCAAGAGGGAGAGAAACTGAGTGAAACAGGGAGACAGTATGTGAGAGTGTGAGACAGGGAGAGAGAGTCAGTGTGTGAGAGAGAAAGATAGAGAGTGTGACGGTGTGAGATAGGGAGAGAGAGTGAGTGCGAGAGGGAGCTAGAGTGAGTGCGAGAGGGAGGGAGAGTGAGTACGAGAGGGAGGGAGAGTGAGTGCGAGAGGGAGGGAGAGTGAGTGCGAGGGGCAGAGAGTATGATGTGAGAGTGTGAGACAGGGAAAGAGAGACAGTGTGTGAGTGAGTAAGATAGAGAGCATGACTGTGCGAGATAGGGAGAGTGAGTGCGAGAGAGGGAGAGCGAGTGAGTGTGAGAGTTGGGTGGAGAGTGATGGCAAGAGAGAGGCAGAGTGAGTGCGAGAGTGAGGCAGAGTGAGTGGGAGAGGGAAAGAGGGTGAGTGCAAGAGGGAGGGAGACTGAGTGCGAGAGCGGGGAGAGTGAGATGGAGAGAAAGTGAGTGCGAGAGGGAGGGAGAGTGAGTGCGAAAGGAAGGGAGAGTGAGTGCAAGAGGGAGGGAGAGTGAGTGCGAGAGAGAGGCAGAGTGATTGCGAGAGGGAAAGACAGTGAGTGCGAGAGGGAGGGAGAGTGAGTGCGAGAGCGGGGGAGACTGAGAGGGTGGGAGAGTGAGTGCGAGAGGGTGGGAGAGTGAGTGCAAGATAGGGAGGTAGAGTGAGTGCGAGAGAGGGAGGGAGAGTGAGTGTGAGAGGGAGGGAGAGTGAGTGCGAGAGGGAGGCAGAGTGAGTGCGAGATAGAGAGGTAGAGTGAGTGCCAGAGAGGGAGGGAGAGTGAGTGCGAGAGGAAGGGAGAGTGGGTGCGAGAGGGAGGGAGAGTGGGTGCGATAGAGAGGGAGAGTGAGTGCAAGAGGGAGAGAAAGTGAGTGCGACAGGGAGAGAGTATAATGTGAGAGTGTGAGACAGGGAGAGAGAGTCAGTGTGTGAGAGAGAAAGATAGAGAGTGTGACGGTGCGAGAGGGAGGGAGAGTGAGAGCGAGAGCGGGGAGACTGAGAGGGTGGGAGAGTGAGTACGAGAGGGTGGGAAAGTGAGTGAGGGATAGGGAGGTAGAGTGAGTGCGAGAGGGAGGGAGAGTGAGTGTGAGAGGGAGGGAGAGCGAGTGCGAGAGAGAGGGAGAGTGAGTGCGAAAGGAAGGGAGAGTGAGTGCAAGAGGGAGGGAGAGTGAGTGCGAGAGTGAGGCAGAGTGAGTGCGAGAGTGAGGCAGAGTGAGTGCGAGAGGGAAAGACAGTGAGTGCGAGAGGGAAAGACAGTGAGTGCAAGAGGGAGGGAGAGTGAGTGCGACAGCGAGGAGACTGAGAGGGTGGGAGAGTGAGTGCGAGAGGGATGGGAGAGTGAGTGAGGGATAGGGAGGTAGAGTGAGTGCGAGAGGGAGGGAGAGTGTGTGCGAGAGGGAGGGAGAGAGAGTGCGAGAGGGAGGCAGAGTGAGTGCGAGAGGAAGGGTGAGTGAGTGCGAGTGGAAGGGAGAGTGAGTGTGAGAGGAAGGGAGAGTGAGTGCGAGAGGAAGTGAGAGTGGGTGCGAGAGGGAGGGAGAGTGACTGCGACAGGGAGAGAGTATAATGTGAGAGTGTGAGACAGGGAGAGAGAGTCAGTGTGTGAGAGAGAAAGATAGAGAGTGTGACTGTGCAAGATAGGGAGAGAGAGTTAGTGCGAGAGGGTGGGAGAGTGAGTGCGGAGCAAGGGAGAGTGAGTGCAAGCGGGAGGGAGAGTGAGCGCAAGAGGAAGGGAGAGTGAGTGCGAGAGGAAGGGAGAGTGAGTGCAAGAGGGAGGGAGAGTGAGTGCGAGAGGGAGGGAAAGTGAATGCGAGAGGGAGAGAGTATAATGTGAGAGTGTGAGAAGGGGAGAGTGAGTCAGTGTGAGAGAGAAAAATAGAGTGTGACTGTGCGAGATAGGGAGAGAGTGAGTGCGAGAGAGGGAGAGAGAGTGAGTGTGAGAGGGAGAGAGAGTGAGTGTGAGAGGGAAAGACAGTGAGTGCGAGAGGGAGGGAGAGTGAGTGCGACAGCGGGGAGACTGAAAGGGTGGGAGAGTGAGTGCGAGAGGGTGGGAGAGTGAGTGAGGGATAGGGAGGCAGAGTGAGTGCGAGAGAGAGGCAGAATGAGTGCGAGAGTGAGGCAGAGTGAGTGCGAGAGGGAAAGAGAGTGAGTGAGAGAGGGAAAGACAGTGAGTGCGAGAGCGGGGAGAGTGAGTGCGAGAGCGGGGAGAGTGAGAGCGAGCGGGTGGGAGAGAGAGTGCGAGAGGGAGGGAGAGTGAGATCGAGAGGGAGAGAGTGTGATGTGAGAGTGTGAGACAGGGAAAGAGAGTCAGTGTGTGAGAGAGAAAGATAGAGAGTATGACTGTACAAGATAGGGAGAGAGTGAGTGCAAGAGAGGGAAAGAGAGTGAGTGTGAGAGTTGGGTGGAGAGCGAGTGCGAGAGAGAGGCAGAGTAAGTGCAAGAGTGAGGCCGAGTGAGTGCGAGAGGGAAAGAGAGTGAGTGCGAGAGGGAGGGAGAGTGAGTGCGAGAGCGGGGAGAGTGAGAGGGAGAGAGAGTGAGTGCGAGAGGGATGGAGAGTGAGTGCGAAAGGAAGGGAGAGTGAGTACAAGAGGGAGGGAGAGTGAGTGCGAGAGGGAGCTAGAGTGAGTGCGAGAGGGAGGGAGAGTGAGTGCGAGAGGGAGGGAGAGTGAGTGCGAGAGGGAGGGAGAGTGAGTGCGAGAGGGAGGGAGAGTGAGTGCGAGAGGGAGGGAGAGTGAGAGCGAGAGGGAGGGAGAGTGAGTGAGAGAGGGAGAGAGTATGATGTGAGAGTGTGAGACGGAAAAGAGAGACAGTGTGTGAGAGAGAAAGATAGAGAGTATGACTGTGCGAGATAGGGAGAGAGTGAGTGCGAGAGAGGGAGAGCGAGTGAGTGTGAGAGTTGGGTGGAGAGTGATGGCAAGAGAGAGGCAGAGTGAGTGCGAGAGTGAGGCAGAGTGAGTGCGAGAGGGAAAGAGGGTGAGTGCAAGAGGGAGGGAGAGTGAGTGCGAGAGCAGGGAGAGTGAGTGGGAGAGAGAGTGAGTGCGAGAGGGAGGGAGAGTGAGTGCGAAAATAAGGGAGAGTGAGTGCAAGAGGGAGGGAGAGTGAGTGTGAGAGTGAGGCAGAGTGATTGCGAGAGGGAAAGACAGTGAGTGCGAGAGGGAGGGAGAGTGAGTGCGAGAGGGAGGGAGAGTGAGTGCGAGAGCGGGGAGACTGAGAGGGTGGGAGAGTGAGTGCGAGAGGGTGGGAGAGTGAGTGCGAGATAGGGAGGTAGAGTGAGTGCGAGAGAGGGAGGGAGAGTGAGTGTGAGAGGGAGGGAGAGTGAGTGCGAGATAGGGAGGTAGAGTGAGTGCAAGAGAGGGAGGGAGAGTGAGTGCGAGAGGAAGGGAGAGTGAGTGCGAGAGGAAGGGAGAGTGGGTGCGAGAGGAAGGGAGAGTGGGTGCGATAGGGAGGGAGAGTGAGTGCGAGAGGGAGGGAGAGTGAGTGCAAGAGGGAGAGTTAGTGCGAGAGGGAGGGAGAGTGAGTGCGAGAGTGAGACAGAGTGAGTGCGAGAGGGAAAGACAGTGAGTGCGAGAGGGAAAGAGAGTGAGTGCAAGAGGAAGGGAGAGTGAGTGCGAGAGCAGAGAGACTGAGAGTGTGGGAGAGTGAGTGCGAGAGGGTGGGAGAGTGAGTGCGAGATAGGGAGGTAGAGTGAGTGCGAGAGAGGGAGGGAGAATGAGTGTGAGAGAGGGAGGGAGAGTGAGTGCGAGAGGAAGGGAGAGTGAGTGCGAGAGGAAGGGAAAGTGAATGCGAGATAGGGAGGTAGAGTGAGTGCGAGAGAGGGAGGCAGAGTGAGTGTGAGAGGGAAGGAGAGTGAGTGCGAGAGGGAGGGAGAGTGAGTGCGAGAGGGAGGGAGAGTGAGTGCGAGAGGGAGGGAGAGTGAGTGCGAGAGGGAGGGAGAGTGAGTGCGAGAGGGAGGGAGAGAGAGTGCGAGAGGGAGGGAGAGTGAGTGCGAGGGGGAGGGAGAGTGAGTGCGAGAGGGAGGGAGAGTGAGTGCGAGATAGGGAGGTAGAGTGAGTGCGAGAGAGGGAGGGAGAATGAGTGTGAGAGAGGGAGGGAGAGTGAGTGCGAGAGGAAGGGAGAGTGAGTGCGAGAGGAAGGGAAAGTGAATGCGAGATAGGGAGGTAGAGTGAGTGCGAGAGAGGGAGGCAGAGTGAGTGTGAGAGGGAAGGAGAGTGAGTGCGAGAGGGAGGGAGAGTGAGTGCGAGAGGGAGGGAGAGTGAGTGCGAGAGGGAGGGAGAGTGAGTGCGAGAGGGAGGGAGAGTGAGTGCGAGAGGGAGGGAGAGAGAGTGCGAGAGGGAGGGAGAGTGAGTGCGAGGGGGAGGGAGAGTGAGTGCGAGAGGGAGGGAGAGTGAGTGCGAGAGGGTGGGAGAGTGAGTGCGAGAGAGAGTCAGAGAGAGTCCGAGAGGTAGGGAGAGTGAGTGCGAGAAGGAGGGAGAGTGAGTGCGAGAAGGAGGGAGAGTGAGTGCGTGAGTAAGGGAGAGTGTGTGAGAGGAAGGGAGAGTGAGTGTTAGAGGAAGGGAGAGTGAGTGCGAGAGGGAGGGAGAGTGAGTGCGAGATAGGGAGGTAGAGTGAGTGCGAGAGAATGAGGGAGAGTGAGTGTGGGAGGGAGGGAGAGTGAGTGCGAGAGGGAGGGAGAGTGAGTGGGAGAGGGAGGGGAAGTGAGTGTGAGAGGGAGGGAGAGTGAGTGCGAGAGGGAGGGAGAGTGAGAGCGAGAGGGAGGGAGAGTGAGTTCGAGAGGGAGGGAGAGTGAGTGCGAGAGGGTTGGAGAGTGAGTGCGAGAGGGAGAGTGAGTGCGAGAGGGAGGGAGAGTGAGTGCGAGAGGGTGGGAGAGTGAGTGCGAGAGACAGTCAGAGTGAGTCCGAGAGGTAGGGAGAGTGAGTGCGAGAAGGAGGGAGAGTGAGTGCGAGAGGGAGGGAGAGTGAGTGCGAGAGGAAGGGAGAGTCGTGAGAGGAAGGGAGAGTGAGTGCGAGAGGAAGGGAGAGTGAGTGCGAGAGGAAGGGAGAGTGGGTGCGAGAGGAAGGGAGAGTGGGTGCGAGAGGAAGGGAGAGTGGGTGCAAGAGGGAGGGAGAGTGAGTGCAAGAGGGAGAGAAAGTGAGTGCGACAGGGAGCGAGTATAATGTGAGAGTGTGAGACAGGGAGAGACAGTCAGTGTGTGAGAGAGAAAGATAGAGAGTGTGACTGTACGAGATAGGGAGAGAGTGAGTGCGAGAGAGGGAGAGCGAGTGAGTGTGAGAGTTGGGTGGAGAGTGATGGCAAGATAGAGGCAGACTGAGTGCGAGAGTGAGGCAGAGTGAGTGCGAGAGGGAAAGAGGGTGAGTGCATGAGGGAGGGAGAGTGAGTGCGAAAGGAAGGGAGAGTGAGTGCAAGAGGGAGGGAGAGTGAGTGCGAGAGTGAGGCAGAGTGAGTGTGAGAGGGAAAGACAGTGAGTGCGAGCGGGAAAGACAGTGAGTGCAAGAGGGAGGGAGAGTGAGTGCGAGAGCGGGGAGACTGAGAGGGTGGGAGAGTGAGTGCGAGAGGGTGGGAGAGTGAGTGAGGGATAGGGAAGTAGAGTGAGTGCGAGAGAGGGAGGGAGAGTGAGTGTGAGAGGGAGGTAGAGTGAGTGCGAGAGGGAGGGAGAGAGTGTGAGAGGGAGAGTGAGGGCGAGAGGGAGGGAGAGTGAGTGCGAGAGTGAGGCAGAGTGACTGCGAGAGGGAAAGAGAGTGAGTGCGAGAGGAAGGGAGAATGAGTACGAGAGCGGGGAGACTGAGAGGGTGGGAGAGTGAGTGCGAGAGGGTGGGAGAGTGAGTGCGAGATAGGGAGGTAGAGTGAGTGCGAGAGAGGGAGGGAGAGTGAGTGTGAGAGGGAGGGAGAGTGAGTGCGAGAGGGAGGGAGAGTGAGTGCGAGAGGGAGAGTGAGTGCGAGAGGGAGGGAGAGTGAGTGCGAGAGGGAGGGAGAGTGAGTGCGAGAGGAAGGGAGAGTGAGTGTGAGAGGAAGTGAGAGTGAGTGCGAGAGGGAGGGAGACTGAGTGCAAGAGGGAGAGAGAGTGACTGCGACAGGGAGAGAGTATAATGTGAGAATGTGAGACAGTGAGAGAGAATGAGCGTGTGAGAGAGAAAGATAGAGAGTGTGACGGTGCGAGATAGGGAGAGAAAGTAGGTGCGAGAGGGTGGGAGAGTGAGTGCGAGAGGGAAAGAGAGTGAGAGAGAGAGGGAAAGACAGTGAATGCGAGAGCGGGGAGAGTGAGTGCGAGCGGGTGGGAGAGTGAGCGCAAGAGGTAGAGAGAGTGAGTGAGACAGGGAGAGAGTATAATGTGAGAGTGTGAGACAGGGAGAGAGAGTCAGTGTGTGAGAGAGAAAGATAAATAGTGTGACGGTGCGTGATAGGGAGAGAGAGTGAGTGCGAGAGGGGGAGGGAGACTGAGTGCGAGAGGAAGGGAGAGTGAGTGCGAGAGGGAGGCAGAGTGAGTGCGAGATAGGGAGGTAGAGTGAGTGCGAGAGAATGAGGGAGAGTGAGTGTGGGAGGGAAGGAGAGTGAGTGCGAGAGGGAGGGAGAGTGAGTGGGAGAGGGAGGGGAAGTGAGTGTGAGAGGGAGGGAGAGTGAGTGCGAGAGGGAGGGAGAGTGAGAGCGAGAGGGAGGGAGAGTGAGTTCGAGAGGGAGGGAGAGTGAGTGCGAGAGGGTGGGAGAGTGAGTGCGAGAGGGAGGGAGAGTGAGTGCGAGAGGGAGGGAGAGTGAGTGCGAGAGGGTGGGAGAGTGAGTGCGAGAGACAGTCAGAGTGAGTCCGAGAGATAGGGAGAGTGAGTGCGAGAAGGAGGGAGAGTGGGTGCGAGAGGAAGGGAGAGTGGGTGCGAGAGGAAGGGAGAGTGGGTGCGAGACGGAGGGAGAGTGAGTGCGAGAGTGAGGCAGAGTGAGTGCGAGAGAGGGAGGCAGAGTGAGTGTGAGAGGGAAGGAGAGTGAGTGCGAGAGGGAGGGAGAGTGAGTGCGAGAGGGAGGGAGAGTGAGTGCGAGAGGGAGGGAGAGTGAGTGCGAGAGGGAGGGAGAGTGAGTGCGAGAGGGAGGGAGAGAGAGTGCGAGAGGGAGGGAGAGTGAGTGCGAGGGGGAGGGAGAGTGAGTGCGAGAGGGAGGGAGAGTGAGTGCGAGAGGGTGGGAGAGTGAGTGCGAGAGAGAGTCAGAGAGAGTCCGAGAGGTAGGGAGAGTGAGTGCGAGAAGGAGGGAGAGTGAGTGCGAGAAGGAGGGAGAGTGAGTGCGTGAGTAAGGGAGAGTGTGTGAGAGGAAGGGAGAGTGAGTGTTAGAGGAAGGGAGAGTGAGTGCGAGAGGGAGGGAGAGTGAGGGCAAGAGGGAGAGAAAGTGAGCGCGACAGGTAGAGAGTATAATGTGAGAGTGTGAGACAGGGAGAGAGAGTCAGTGTGTGAGAGCGAAAGATAGACAGTGTGACGGTGCGAGATAGGGAGAGAGAGTGAGTGCGAGAGGGAGGGAGAGTGAGAGCGAGCGGGAGGCAGAGTGAGTGCGAGAGGGTGGGAGAGTGAGTGCGAGAGGAATGGAGAGTGAGTGCGAGAGGAAGGGAGAGTGAGTGTGAGAGGAAGTGAGAGTGAGTGCGAGAGGGAGGGAGACTGAGTGCAAGAGGGAGAGAGAGTGACTGCGACAGGGAGAGAGTATAATGTGAGAATGTGAGACAGTGAGAGAGAATGAGCGTGTGAGAGAGAAAGATAGAGAGTGTGACGGTGCGAGATAGGGAGAGAAAGTAGGTGCGAGAGGGTGGGAGAGTGAGTGCGAGAGGGAAAGAGAGTGAGTGAGAGAGGGAAAGACAGTGAATGCGAGAGCGGGGAGAGTGAGTGCGAGCGGGTGGGAGAGTGAGCGCAAGAGGTAGAGAGAGTGAGTGCGACAGGGAGAGAGTATAATGTGAGAGTGTGAGACAGGGAGAGAGAGTCAGTGTGTGAGAGAGAAAGATAAATAGTGTGACGGTGCGTGATAGGGAGAGAGAGTGAGTGCGAGAGGGGGAGGGAGACTGAGTGCGAGAGGAAGGGAGAGTGAGTGCGAGAGGGAGGCAGAGTGAGTGCGAGATAGGGAGGTAGAGTGAGTGCGAGAGAATGAGGGAGAGTGAGTGTGGGAGGGAGGGAGAGTGAGTGCGAGAGGGAGGGAGAGTGAGTGGGAGAGGGAGGGGAAGTGAGTGTGAGAGGGAGGGAGAGTGAGTGCGAGAGGGAGGGAGAGTGAGAGCGAGAGGGAGGGAGAGTGAGTTCGAGAGGGAGGGAGAGTGAGTGCGAGAGGGTGGGAGAGTGAGTGCGAGAGGGAGGGAGAGTGAGTGCGAGAGGGTGGGAGAGTGAGTGCGAGAGGGTGGGAGAGTGAGTGCGAGAGACAGTCAGAGTGAGTCCGAGAGGTAGGGAGAGTGAGTGCGAGAAGGAGGGAGAGTGAGTGCGAGAGGGAGGGAGAGTGAGTGCGAGAGGAAGGGAGAGTGTGTGAGAGGAAGGGAGAGTGAGTGCGAGAGGAAGGGAGAGTGGGTGCGAGAGGAAGGGAGAGTGGGTGCGAGAGGAAGGGAGAGTGGGTGCAAGAGGGAGGGAGAGTGAGTGCAAGAGGGAGAGAAAGTGAGTGCGACAGGGAGTGAGTATAATGTGAGAGTGTGAGACAGGGAGAGACAGTCAGTGTGTGAGAGAGAAAGATAGAGAGTGTGACTGTACGAGATAGGGAGAGAGTGAGTGCGAGAGAGGGAGAGCGAGTGAGTGTGAGAGTTGGGTGGAGAGTGATGGCAAGATAGAGGCAGACTGAGTGCGAGAGTGAGGCACAGTGAGTGCGAGAGGGAAAGAGGGTGAGTGCATGAGGGAGGGAGAGTGAGTGCGAAAGGAAGGGAGAGTGAGTGCAAGAGGGAGGGAGAGTGAGTGCGAGAGTGAGGCAGAGTGAGTGTGAGAGGGAAAGACAGTGAGTGCGAGCAGGAAAGACAGTGAGTGCAAGAGGGAGGGAGACTGAGTGCGAGAGCGGGGAGACTGAGAGGGTGGGAGAGTGAGTGAGGGATAGGGAAGTAGAGTGAGTGCGAGAGAGGGAGGGAGAGTGAGTGCGAGAGGGTGGGAGATTGAGTGAGGGATAGGGAAGTAGAGTGAGTGCGAGAGAGGGAGGGAGAGTGAGTGTGAGAGGGAGGTAGAGTGAGTGCGAGAGGGAGGGAGAGAGTGTGAGAGGGAGAGTGAGGGCGAGAGGGAGGGAGAGTGAGTGCGAGAGTGAGGCAGAGTGACTGCGAGAGGGAAAGAGAGTGAGTTTGAGTGCGAGAAGGAGGGAGAGTGAGTGCGAGAGGGAGGGTCAGTGAGTGCAAGAGGAAGCGAGAGGGAGTGCGAGAGGGAGGGAGAGTGAGTGCAAGAGGGAGGGAGAGTGAGTGCGAGAGGGAGGGAGGGTGAGTGCGAGACAGCGGAGAGTGAATGCGAGAGGATGGGAGAGTGAGTGCGAGAGTGGGGAGAGTGCATGCCAGAGGATGGGAGAGAGAATGCAAGAGTGTGGGAGAGTGAGTGCGAGAGGTTGGGAGAGTAAGTGCGAGAGGGAGGGTGAGTGCGTGTTGGAGAGAGAGAGAGTGAGTGCGAAAGGAAAGGAGAGTGAGTGCGAGCGGAAGGGAGAGTGAGTGCAAGAGGGAGGGAGAGTGAGTGCGACAGGGAGAGAGTATAATGTGAGAGTGTGAGACAGGGAGAGAGAGACAGTGTGTGAGAGAGAAAGATAGAGAGTGTGATGGTGCGAGATAGGGAGAGAGAGTGAGTGCGAGAGAGGGAGGGAGAGTGAGTGTGAGAGAGGGAGGGAGACAGAGAGCGAGAGGAAGGGAGAGCGAGTGTGAGAGGGAGGGAGAGTGAGTGCGAGAGGGAGCGAGATTGAGTGCGAGAGGGAGGGAGAGTGAGTGCGAGAGGGTGGGGGACTGAGTGCGAGAGGGAGGGAGAGTGAGTGTGAGAGAAAGGGAGAGTGAGTGCGAGAGGGAGGGAGAGTGAGTGCGAGAGGGAGGGAGAGTAGGTGCGAGAGGGAGGGAGAGTGGTTGCGAGAGGGAGGGAGAGTGGGTGCGAGAGGGAGGGAGAGTGAGTGCAAGACGGAGAGAGAGTGAGTTTGCCAGGGAGGGAGAGTGATTGCGAGAGCAAGGGATTGTGAGTGCGAGAGGGTGGGAGAGTGAGTGCGAGAGGGAGGGAGTGTGAGTGCGAGAGGGTGCGAGTGTGAGTGCGAGAGCGAGGGAGAATGAGTGCGAGAGGAAGGGAGAGTGAGAGCGAGAGGGTGGGAGAGTGAGTGCGAGAGGGAGGGAGTGTGAGTGCGAGAGAGTACGAGTGTGAGTGCGAGAGCGAGGGAGAGTGAGTGCGAGACGGAGGGAGAGGGAGTGCGAGAGAGGGAGGGAGAGGAAGAGAGAGTGAGTGCGAGAGGGAAGGAGAGTGAATGCAAGAGGAAGGGAAAGTGAGTGCAAGAGGGGTGGAGAGTGAGTGCGAGAGGGGGGGAGTGTGAGTGCGAGAGGGAGGGAGAGTGACAGCGAGAGGGAGGGAGAGTGAGTGCGAGAGGGAGGGAGAGTGAGTGCAAGACGGAGGAAGAGTGAGTGCGAGAGGGAGGGAGAGTGAGTGCGAGAGGGAGGGAGAGTGAGTGCGAGAGAGAGGGAGAGTGAGAGCGATAGAAAGGGAGAGTGACTGCGAGAGACAGGGAGCGTGAGTGAGACAGACAGGGAGCGTGAGTGCGAGAGGGTGGGAGAGTAAGTGCGAGAGGGAGGGAGAGTGCGTGTTGCAGGGAGAGAGAGTGAGTGCGAAAGGAAAGGAGAGTGAGTGCGAGAGGAAGGGAGAGTGAGTGCAAGAGGGAGGGAGAGTGAGTGCGACAGGGAGAGAGTATAATGTGAGAGTGTGAGACAGGAAGAGAGCGACAGTGTGTGAGAGAGAAAGATAGAGAGTGTGATGGTGCGAGATAGGGAGAGAGAGTGGGTGCGAGAGAGGGAGGGAGAGTGAGTGCGAGAGAGGGAGGGAGACAGAGAGCGAGAGGAAGGGAGAGTGAGTGTGAGAGGGAGGGAGATTGAGTGCGAGAGGGAGGGAGAGTGAGTGCGAGAGGGTGGGGGACTGAGTGCGAGAGGGAGGGAGATGAGTGTGAGAGAAAGGGAGATGAGTGTGAGAGAAAGGGAGAGTGAGTGTGAGAGGGAGGGAGAGTGAGTGCGAGAGGGAGGGAGAGTGAGTGCGAGAGGGTGGGAGAGTGAGTGCGAGAGAGAGGGAGATTGAGTGCGAGAGGGAGGGAAAGTGAGTGCAAGAGGGGTGGAGAGTGAGTGCGAGAGGGGTGGAGTGTGAGTGCGAGAGGGAGCGAGAGTGAGAGCGAGAGGGAGGGAGAGTGAGTGCGAGAGGGAGGGAGAGTGAGTGCAAGACGGAGGAAGAGTGAGTGCGAGAGGAAGGGAGAGTGAATGCGAGAGAGAGGGAGAGGGAGAGAGAGCGACTGTGAGAGGGAGGGAGAGTGAGTGCAAGAGACAGGGAGCGTGAGTGCGACAGACAGGGAGCGTGAGTGCGAGAGGGTGGGAGAGTAAGTGCGAGAGGGAGGGAGAGTGCGTGTTGGAGGGAGAGAGAGTGAGTGCGAAAGGGAGGGAGAGTGAATGCGAGCGGAAGGGAAAGTGAGTGCAAGAGGGGTGGAGAGTGAGTGCAAGAGGGGGGGGAGTGTGAGTGCGAGAGGGAGGGAGAGTGAGAGCGAGAGGGAGGGAGAGTGAGTGCGAGAGGGAGGGAGAGTGAGTGCAAGAGGGTGGGAGAGTGTGTGCGAGAGACAGGGAGAATGAGTGCGATAGAGAGGAAGAGTGAGTGCGAGAGGGAGGGAGAGTGAGTGCGAGAGACAGGGAGCGTGAGTGCGAGAGACAGGGAGCGTGAGTGCGAGAGACAGGGAGCATGAGTGCGAGAGACAGGGTGCGTGAGTGCGAGAGACAGGGAGCGTGGGTGCGAGAGGGAAGGAGAGCGAATGCGAGAGGGAGGGAGAGTGAGTGCGAGAGGGAGGGAGAGTGAATGCGAGAGAGAGGAAGAGTGAGTTCGAGAGGGAGGGAGAGTGAGTGCGAGTTGGAGTGAGAGTGAGTGCGAGAGGGAATGAGAGTGAGTGCGAGAGGGAGGGAGATTGAGTGCGAGTGGGAGGGAGAGTGAGTGTGAGAGGGAGGGAGATTGCGAGAGGGAGGGAGAGTGAATGCGAGAGGGAGCGAGAGTGAGTGCGAGAGGGAGGGAGAGTGAGTGCGAGAGAAAAGGCGAGTGAGTGCGACAGGGAAGGAGAGCTAGTGCAAGAGGGAGGGAGAGTGAGAGCGAGAGGGAGGGAGAGTGAGTGTAAGAGGGAGAGAGTATGATGTGAGAGTGAGATAAGGAGAGAGAATCATTGTGTGAGAGAGAAAGATAGAGAATGTGACTGAGAGATAGGGAGAGAGAGGGAGTGCGAGAGAGGGAGGGAGAGTGCGTGCAAGAGATGGGGGGAGAGTGAGTGCAAGAGAGAGGCAGAGTGAGTGCAAGAGAGAGACAGATTGAGTGCGAGAGGGAAAAAGAATGAGTGCGAGAGAGAGGGAGAGTGGGTGCGAGAGGAATGGAAAGAGAGTGCGAGAGGGAGGGAGAGTGAGTGCGAGAGGGAGGGTGAGTGCGAGAGGACAGAAGAGTGAGTGCAAGAGGAAAGGAGAGTGAGTGCGAGAGGAACGGAGAGTGTGTGCGAGAGGGAGGGAGAGTGTGCGAGAGGGAGGGAGAGTGAGTGCGAGAGGGAGGGAGAGTGAGTGCGAGAGGGAGGAAGAGTGAGTGCGAGAGGGTGGGAGAGTGAGTGCGAGAGGGAGGGTGAGTGCGAGAGGACAGAGTGAGTGCAAGAGGAAAGGAGAGTGAGTGCGAGAGGAAGGGAGAGTGTGTGCGAGAGGGAGAGAGAGTGGATGCGAGAGGGAAGGAGTATGATGTGAGAGTGTGAGACGGAGAGAGCGTCAGTGTGTGAGAGAGAAAGATAGTGAGTGCAATGGTTCGAGATAGGGAGAGAGAGTGAGTGCGAGAGGGAGGGAGAGTGAGTGCGAGAGGAAGAGAGAGTGAGTGCAAGAGGATGGGAGAGTGAGTGAGAGAGGGTGGGAGAGTGAGTGCGAGAGGGAGGGAGAGTGAGTGCAAGAGGAAGGAAGAGTGAGTGCGAGAGGAAGGGAGAGTGAGTGCGAGAGGAAGAGAGAGTGAGTGCGAGAGGCAGAGAGTATAATGTGAGAGTGTGAGACGGAGAGAGCGTCAGTGTGTGAGAGAGAAAGATAGTGAGTGCAATGGTTCAAGATAGGGAGAGAGAGTGAGTGTGAGAGAGGGAGGAGAGTGAGTGCGAGAGCGAGGGAGAGTGAATGCAGGAGAGTGAGTGTGAGAGGGAGGGAGAGTGCGTGTTGGAGGGAGAGAGAGTGAGTGCGAAAGGAAAGGAGAGTGAGTGCGAGAGGAAGGGAGAGTGAGTGCAAGAGGGAGGGAGAGTGAGTGCGACAGGGAGAGAGTATAATGTGAGAGTGTGAGACAGGGAGAGAGCGACAGTGTGTGAGAGAGAAAGATAGAGAGTGTGATGGTGCGAGATAGGGAGAGAGAGTGAGTGCGAGAGAGGGAGGGAGAGTGAGTGCGAGAGAGGGAGGGAGACAGAGAGCGAGAGGAAGGGAGAGTGAGTGTGAGAGGGAGGGAGAGTGAGTGCGAGAAGGAGGGAGAGTAGGTGCGAGAGGGAGGGAGAGTGGGTGCGAGAGGGAGTGAGAGCGAGTGCAAGTGGGAGGGAGACTGAGTGCGAGAGCGAGAGAGAGTTAGTGCAAGAGGGAGGGAGAGTGAGTGCGAGAGGGTGGGGGACTAAGTGCGAGAGGGAGGTAGATGAGTGTGAGAGAAAGGGAGAGTGAGTGTGAGAGGGAGGGAGAGTGAGTGCGAGAGGGAGGGAGAGTGAGTGCGAGAGGGTGGGAGAGTGAGTGCGAGAGAGAGGGAGAGTGAGTGCGAGAGGGAGGGACAGTGAGTGCGAGAAGGAGGAAGATTGAGTGCGTGAGGGAGGGAGAGTGAGTGCGAGAGATGCGGGGAGAGTGAGTGCAAGAGAGAGGCAGAGTGAGTGCGAGAGGGAAAGAGAATGAGTGCGAGAGGGAGAGAGAGTGGATGCGAGAGGGAAGGAGTATGATGTGAGAGTGTGAGACGGAGAGAGCGTCAGTGTGTGAGAGAGAAAGATAGTGAGTGCAATGGTTCGAGATAGGGAGAGAGAGTGAGTGCGAGAGAGGGAGGGAGAGTGAGTGCGAGAGGGAGGGAGACTGTGTGAGAGAGGGAGGGAGACAGAGTGCGAGAGGGAGGAAGACTGACTGCGAGAGGGAGGAAGACTGAGTGCGAGAGGGTTGGAGACTGAGTACGAGAGAGAGGGAAAAATATTGCGAGAGAGAGGGAAAGTGAGTGCAAGAGGGAGGGAGAGTGAGTGCGAGAGAGAGGGAGCGTGAGTGTGAGAGACGGAACGTGAGTGCGACTGGGAGGGAGAGTGAGTGCGAGAGGGAGGGAGAGTGACTGCGAGAGGGAGGGAGAGTGAGTGCGAGGAGGGGAGTATGAGTGCGAGAGGAAGTGAAAGTGAGTGCGAGGGGGAGAGAGAGTGAAAGCGAGAGGGTGGAAGAGTGAGTGCGAGAGGGAGGGAGACTGTGTGAGAGAGGGAGGGAGACAGAGTGCGAGAGGGAGGAAGACTGACTGCGAGAGGGAGGAAGACTGAGTGCGAGAGGGTTGGAGACTGAGTACGAGAGAGAGGGAAAAATATTGCGAGAGAGAGGGAAAGTGAGTGCAAGAGGGAGGGAGAGTGAGTGCGAGAGAGAGGGAGCGTGAGTGTGAGAGACGGAACGTGAGTGCGACTGGGAGGGAGAGTGAGTGCGAGAGGGAGGGAGAGTGACTGCGAGAGGGAGGGAGAGTGAGTGCGAGGAGGGGAGTATGAGTGCGAGAGGAAGTGAAAGTGAGTGCGAGGGGGAGAGAGAGTGAAAGCGAGAGGGTGGAAGAGTGAGTGCGAGAGGGAGGGAGAGTGAGTGCGAGAGGGGGGGGAGAGTGAGTGCGAGAGACAGGGAGCGTGAGTGCGAGAGACAGGGAGCGTGAGTGCGAGAGACATGGAGCGTGAGTGCGAGAGGGAAGAAGAGTGAATGCGAGAGGGAGAGAGAGTGAGTGCGAGAGGGAGGGAGAGTGATTGCGAAAGGGAGGGAGAGTGAGTGTGAGCGGGTGGGAGAGTGAGTGCGAGAGGGTGGGAGAGTGAGTGCAAGAGGAAGGCAGAGTGAGTGCAAGAGGGAGGGAAAGTGACAGTGAGAGGGAGGGAGAGTGAGTGCGAAAGAGAGGGAGAGTGAGTGCGAGAGGGAGGGAGCGTGAGTGTGAGAGGGAGGGAGAGTGAGTGCAAGAGGGAGGGAAAGTGAGTGCGAGAAGGAGGGAGATTGAGTGCGTGAGGGAGGGAGAGTGAGTGCGAGAGGAAAGGAGAGTGAGTGCAAGAGGGAGGGACAGTGAGTGCAAGAGGTAGAGACTAAAATGAGAGAGTATGAGACAGGGTGAGGGAGTCAGTCTGTGAGAGACAAAGATAGAGAGTGTCACGGTGCGAGATAGGGAGAGACAGTGAGTGTGAGAGAGGGAGGGAGAGGAAGAGAGAATGAGTGCGAGAGGGAGGGAGTGTGAGTGCGAGAGGAAGGGAGAGTGAATGCAAGAGGAAGGGAGAGCGAGTGCGACTGGGAGGGAGAGTGAGTGCAAGCGGGGGGAGTGTGAGTGCGAGATGGAATAAGAGTGAGTGCAAGAGGGAGGAGACTGAGTGCGAGAGGCAGGGAGCGTGAGTGCGAGAGGGAGGGAGAGTGAGTGCGAGAGGGAGGGAGAGTGAGTGCGAGAGGGAGGGAGAGTGAGTGCGAGAGACAGGGAGAGTGAGTGCGAGAGACAGGGAGAATGAATGCGATAGAGAGGAAGAATGAGTGCGAGAGGGAGGGAGAGTGAGTGCGAGAGACAGGGAGCGTGAGTGCGAGAGACAGGGAGCGTGAGTGCGAGAGACAGGGAGCATGAGTGCGAGAGACAGGGAGCGTGAGTGCGAGAGACAAGGAGCATGAGTGCGAGAGAGAGGGAGCGTGAGTGCGAGAGGGAGGGAGAGTGAGTGCGAGAGGGAGGGAGAGTGAGTGCGAGAGGGAGGGAGAGTGAGTGCGAGAGGGAGGGAGAGTGAATTCGAGAGAGAGGGAGAGTGAGTTCGAGGGGGAGGGAGAGTGAGCGCGAGTTGGAGTGAGAGTGAGTGCGAGAGGGAATGAGAGTGAGTGCGAGAGGGAGGGAGATTGAGTGTGAGTGGGAGGGAGAGTGAGTGTGAGAGGGAGGGAGATTGCGAGAGGGAGGGAGAGTGAATGCGAGAGGGAGCGAGAGTGAGTGCGAGAGGGAGGGAGAGTGAGTGCGAGAGAAAAGGCGAGTGAGTGCGACAGGGAAGGAGAGCTAGTGCAAGAGGGAGGGAGAGTGAGAGCGAGAGGGAGGGAGAGTGAGTGTAAGAGGGAGAGAGTATGATGTGAGAGTGAGACAAGGAGAGAGAATCATTGTGTGAGAGAGAAAGATAGAGAATGTGACTGAGAGATAGGGAGAGAGAGTGAGTGCGAGAGAGGGAGGGAGAGTGCGTGCAAGAGATGGGGGGGAGAGTGAGTGCAAGAGAGAGACAGATTGAGTGCGAGAGGGAAAAAGAATGAGTGCGAGAGAGAGGGAGAGTGGGTGCAAGAGGTATGGAGAGACAGTGCGAGAGGGAGGGAGAGTGAGTGCGAGAGGGAGGGAGAGTGAGTGCGAAAGGAAGGAAGAGTGAGTGCGAGAGGGTGGGAGAGTCAGTGCGAGAGGGAGGGAGAGTCAGTGCAAGAGGGAGGGAGTGTGAGTGCAAGAGTGAGTGCGAGATCGAGGCAGAGTGAGTGCGAGAGGAAGGGAGAGTGAGTGCGAGAGGAAGAGAGAGTGAGTGCGAGAGGCAGAGAGTATAATGTAAGAGTGTGAGACGGAGAGAGCGTCAGTGTGTGAGAGAGAAAGATAGTGAGTGCAATGGTTCGAGATAGGGAGAGAGAGTGAGTGCGAGAGAGGGAGGGAGAGTGAGTGCGAGAGGGAGGCTGTATGAGAGAGAGAGGGAGAGTGAGTGCAAGAGGGAGAGAGAGTGAGTGCTACAGGGAGAGAGTATAATGTGAGAGTGTGAGACAGGGAGAGAGAGTCAGTGTGTGAGAGAGAAAGATAGTGTGACGGTGCGAGATAGGGAGAGAGAGTGAGTGCGAGAGAGGGAGGGAGACTGAGTGCGAGAGGGAGGGAGAGTGAGTGCGAGAGGGTGGGAGAGTGAGTGCGAGAGAGAGTCAGAGAGTGTCCGAGAGGTAGGAAGTGTGAGTGCGAGAAGGAGGGAGAGTGAGTGCGAGAGGGAGGGAGAGTGAGTGCGAGAGGGAGGGAGAGCGAGTGAGAGAGGAAGGGAGAGAGAGAGAGAGTGAGTGCAAGAGGGATGGAGAGTGAGTGCGTGAGGGATAGAGTATGATGTGAGAGTGTGAGACAGTGAGAGATATTCAGTAGCGTCAGTGTGTGAGAGAGAAAGATAGTGAGTGCAATGGTTCGAGATAGGGAGAGAGAGTGAGTGCGAGAGAGGGTGGGAGAGTGAGTGCGAGAGGGAGGGAGACTGTGTGAGAGAGGGAGGGAGACTGTGTGAGAGAGGGAGGGAGACAGAGTGCGAGAGGGAGGAAGACTGACTGCGAGAGGGAGGAAGACTGAGTGCGAGAGGGTTGGAGACTGAGTACGAGAGAGAGGGAAAAAGATTGCGAGAGAGAGGGAGAGTGAGAGCGAGCGGGAGGGACAGTGAGTGCGAGAGAGAGAGTGAGTGCGAGAGAGAGGGAGAGTGAGTGCAAGAGGGAGGGAGAGTGAGTGCGAGAGAGAGGGAGCGTGAGTGTGAGAGACAGGGAGCGTGAGTGCGACTGGGAGGGAGAGTGAGTGCGAGAGGGAGAGAGAGTGACTGTGAGAGGGAGGGAGTATGATGTGAGAGTGTGAGAGAGGGAGAGAGAGTCAGTGTGTGAGAGAGAAAGATAGAAAATGTGACTGCGAGATAGGGAGAGTGAGTGAGTGCGAGAAATGGGGGGAGACTGAGTGCAAGAGAGAGGCAGAGTGAGTGCGAGAGAGGCAGAGTGAGTGCGAGAGGGAGGGAGAGTGAATGCGAGAGGGAGCGAGAGTGAGTGCGAGAGGGAGGGAGAGTGAGTGCGAGAGAAAAGGCGAGTGAGTGCGACAGGGAAGGAGAGCTAGTGCAAGAGGGAGGGAGAGTGAGAGCGAGAGGGAGGGAGAGTGAGTGTAAGAGGGAGAGAGTATGATGTGAGAGTGAGATAAGGAGAGAGAATCATTGTGTGAGAGAGAAAGATAGAGAATGTGACTGAGAGATAGGGAGAGAGAGGGAGTGCGAGAGAGGGAGGGAGAGTGCGTGCAAGAGATGGGGGGAGAGTGAGTGCAAGAGAGAGGCAGAGTGAGTGCAAGAGAGAGACAGATTGAGTGAGAGAGGGAAAAAGAATGAGTGCAAGAGAGAGGGAGAGTGGGTGCGAGAGGAATGGAAAGAGAGTGCGAGAGGGAGGGAGAGTGAGTGCGAGAGGGAGGGTGAGTGCGAGAGGACAGAAGAGTGAGTGCAAGAGGAAAGGAGAGTGAGTGCGAGAGGAACGGAGAGTGTGTGCGAGAGGGAGGGAGAGTGTGCAAGAGGGAGGGAGAGTGAGTGCGAGAGGGAGGGAGAGTGAGTGCGAGAGGGAGGAAGAGTGAGTGCGAGAGGGTGGGTGAGTGCGAGAGGACAGAAGAGTGAGTGCTAGAGGAAAGGAGAGTGAGTGCGAGAGGAAGGGAGAGTGTGTGCGAGAGGGAGGGAAAGTGTGTGCAAGAGGGAGGGAGAGTGAGTGCGAGAGGGAGGGACAGTGAATGCGAGAGGGAGGAAGAGTGAGTGCGAGAGGGTGGGAGAGTCAGTGCGAGAGAGAGGGAGCGTAAGTGCGAGAGGGAGGGAGAGTGAGTGCGAGAGGGAGGGAGAGTGAGTGCGAGAGGGAGGGAGAGTGAGTGCGTGAGGGAGAGAGTATGATGTGACAGTGAGACAAGGAGAGAGAATCATTGTGTGAGAGAGAAATATAGAGAATGTGACTGTGAGAGATAGGGAGAGAGTGAGTGCGAGAGTGGGAGGGAGAGTGAGTGCAAGAGATGGGGTGAGAGTGAGTGCAAGAGAGAGGCAGAGTGAGTGCAAGAGAGAGGCAGATTGAGTGAGAGGGAAAGAGAATGAGTGCGAGAGGGAGGGAGAGTGGATGCGAGCGGGTGGGAGAGTGAGTGCGAGAGGGAGGGAGAGTGAGTGCGAGAGGGAGCGAGAGTGAGTGCGAGAGGGAGGGAGAGTGAGTGTGAGAGGGAGGGAGAGAGTGCGAGAGGGAGGGAGAGTGAGTGCGAGAGGAAGAGAGAGTGAGTGCAAGAGGGTGGGAGAGTGAGTGCAAGAGACAGGCAGAGTGAGTGCAAGAGAGAGGCAGATTGAGTGCGAGAGGGAAAGAGAATGAGTGCGAGAGGGAGAGAGAGTGGATGCGAGAGGAAGGGAGAAAGAGTGCGAGAGGAAGAGAAAGTGAGTGCAAGAGGGTGGGAGAGTGAGTGAGAGAGGGAGGGAGAGTGAGTGCGAGAGGGAGGGAGAGTGAGTGCGAGAGGAAGGAAGAGTGAGTGCAAGAGGAAGGAAGAGTGAGTGCGAGAGGGTGGGAGAGTCAGTGCAAGAGGGATGGAGTGTGAGTGTGAGAGTGAGTGCGAGATCGAGGGAGAGTGACTGCGAGAGGAAGGGAGAGTGAGTGCGAGAGGAAGGGAGAGTGAGTGCGAGAGGAAAGGAGAGTGAGTTCGAGAGGCAGAGAGTCTAATGTGAGAGTGTGAGGCAGGGAGAGAGAGTCAGTGTGTGAGAGAGAAAGATAGAGAGTGTAATGGTGCGAGATAGGGAGAGAGAGTGAGTGCGAGAGAGGGAGGGAGAGTGAGTGCGAGAGAGAGGGAAAAAGAGTGCGAGAGAGATGGAGAGTGAATGCGAGCGGGAGGGAGAGTGAGTGCGAGAGGGAGGGAGAGTGAGTGCGAGAGGAAGGAAGAGTGAGTGCAAGAGGAAGGAAGAGTGAGTGCGAGAGGGTGGGAGAGTCAGTGCAAGAGGGATGGAGTGTGAGTGTGAGAGTGAGTGCGAGATCGAGGGAGAGTGAGTGCGAGAGGAAGGGAGAGTGAGTGCGAGAGGAAGGGAGAGTGAGTGCGAGAGGAAAGGAGAGTGAGTTCGAGAGGCAGAGAGTCTAATGTGAGAGTGTGAGACAGGGAGAGAGAGTCAGTGTGTGAGAGAGAAAGATAGAGAGTGTAATGGTGCGAGATAGGGAGAGAGAGTGAGTGCGAGAGAGGGAGGGAGAGTGAGTGCGAGAGAGAGGGAAAAAGAGTGCGAGAGAGATGGAGAGTGAATGCGAGCGGGAGGGAGAGTGAGTGCGAGAGAGAGGGAGAGTGAGTGCGAGAGGAAGGGAGAGTGAGTGCGAGAGGAAGGGAGAGTGAGTGCGAGAGGGAGGGAGAGTGCAAGAGGGTGAGGGAGAGGGTGTGTGCGTGACAGAGAGAGATAGTGAGAGAGAGTGAGTGAGAGTGAGGGAGCGAGAGAGGGAGAGAGAGGGAGTGTGCACAATAGAGACTGTATGTGAGAGTGAGAGCATATGAGTGAGATTATGAGAGAGACAGACAGACAGTGTGAGTTTGCGACAAGGTGATAGCGAGAGTGAGAGACAGTGATGGTGAGACGGATATTGACTGTGACAGAGAGTGAGTGTGAGAGAATGAGCAAGAGCGAGAAAAAGATACGGGTGAGAGAGAACGATTGATAGAGCGCAGGAGTGAGAGCAAGAAAGACAGCGAGAGAGACAGGGACAACGAGTGACAGAGACAGAGAGGGAGAGAGAGTCAGCGTGTGAGAGAGAAAGATAGAGAGTGTGACTGTGCAAGAGAGGGAGAGAGAGAGAGTGCGAGAGAGGGAGGGAGCGTGAGTGCTACAGTGAAAGAGAGTGAGAGCGAGAGGATGGGAGAGTGAGTGTGAGAGGGAGGAGAGTGAGAGCGAGAGGGAGGGAGAGTGAGTGCGTGAGGGAGAGAGTATGATGTGACAGTGAGACAAGGAGAGAGAATCATTGTGTGAGAGAGAAAGATACAGAATGTGACTGTGAGAGATAGGGAGAGAGAGTGAGTGCGAGAGTGGGAGGGAGAGTGAGTGCAAGAGATGGGGGAGAGTGAGTGCAAGAGAGAGGCAGAGTGAGTGCAAGAGAGAGGCAGATAGAGTGCGAGAGGGAAAGAGAATGAGTGCGAGAGGGAGGGAGAGTGGGTACAAGAGGAAGGGAGAGAGTGCGAGAGGAAGAGAGAGTGAGTGCAAGAGCGTGGGAGAGTGAGTGCGAGAGGGAGGGAGAGTCAGTGCGAGAGGAAGGAAGAGTGAGTGCGAGAGGGTGGGAGAGTCAGTGCGAGAGGGTGGGAGAGAGAGTGCGAGAGGAAGGGAGAGTGAGTGTGAGAGGGAGGGAGAGTGAGTGCGAGAGGAAGTGAGAGTGAGTGCGAGAGGGAGGGAGAGTGAGTGCAAGAGGGGGAGAGAGTGAGTGCGAGAGGGAGAGATTATAATATCAGAGTGTGAGACAGGGAGAGAGAGTCAGTGTGTGAGAGAGAAAGATAGAGAGTATGATGGTGTGAGATAGGGAGGGAGTGAGTGCGAGAGAGGGAGGGAGAGTGAGTGCGAGAGAAGGAGGGAGAGTGAGTGCAAGAGAGGGAGGGAGAGTGAGAGCGAGAGGAAGGGAGAGTGAGTGCGAGAGAAAGGGAGAGTGAGTGCGAGAGGGAGGGAGAGTGAGTACGAGAGGGAGGGAGAGTGAGTGCGAGAGGGAGGGAGGGTGAGTGCGAGAGGGCGGGAGAGGCAGTGCGAGAGGGTGGGAGTATGATGTGAGAGTGTGAGACAGGGAGAGAGAGTCAGTGTGTGAGAGAGAAAGATAGAGAATGTGACTGTGCGAGATACGGAGAGAGTGTGAGTGCGAGAGATGGGGGGAGAGTGAGTGCAAGAGAGAGGCAGAGTGAGTGCGAGAGAGGCAGAGTGAGTGCGAGAGGGAGGGAGAGTGAGTGCGAGAGGGAGGGAGAGTGAGTGCGAGAGGGAGGGTGAGTGCGAAAGGACAGAAGAGTGAGTGCGAGAGGAAAGGAGAGTGAGTGCGAGAGGAAGGGAGAGTGTGTGCGAGAGGGAGGGAGAGTGTGTGCGAGAGGGAGGGAGAGTGAGTGTGAGAGGGAGGGACAGTGAATGCGAGAGGGAGGAAGAGTGAGTGCAGAGGGTGGGAGAGTCAGTGCGAGAGGGAGGGAGAGTGAGTGCGAGAGGGAGGGAGAGTGAGTGTGAGAGGGAGGGACAGTGAATGCGAGAGGGAGGAAGAGTGAGTGCGAGAGGGTGGGAGAGTCAGTGCGAGAGGGAGGGAGCGTGAGTGCGAGAGACAGGGAGCGTGAGTGCGACTAGGAGGGAGAGTGAGTGCGAGAGGGAGGGAGAGTGAGTGCGAGAGGGAGGGAGAGTGAGTGCATCAGGGAGAGAGTATGACGTGACAGTGAGACAAGGAGAGAGAATCATTGTGTGAGAGAGAAAGATAGAGAATGTGACTGTGAGAGATAGGGAGAGAGTGAGTGCGAGAGTGGGGTGAGAGTGAGTGCAAGAGAGAGGCAGATTGAGTGAGAGGGAAAGAGAATGAGTGCGAGAGGGAGGGAGAGTGGATGCGAGTGGGTGGGAGAGTGAGTGCGAGAGGGAGGGAGAGTGAGTGCGAGAGGGAGCGGGAGTGAGTGCGAGAGGGAGCGAGAGTGAGTGCGAGAGGGAGGGAGAGTGAGTACGAGAGGAAGAGAGAGTGAGTGCAAGAGGGTGGGAGAGTGAGTGCAAGAGACAGGCAAAGTGAGTGCAAGAGAAAGGCAGATTGAGTGCGAGAGGGAAAGAGAATGAGTGCAAGAGGGAGAGAGAGTGGATGCGAGAGGAAGGGAGAAAGAGTGCGAGAGGAAGAGAAAGTGAGTGCAAGAGGGTGGGAGAGTGAGTGAGAGAGGGAGGGAGAGTGAGTGCGAGAGGGAGGGAGAGTGAGTGCGAGAGCAAGGAAGAGTGAGTGCAAGAGGAAGGAAGAGTGAGTGCGAGAGGGTGGGAGAGTCAGTGCAAGAGGGATGGAGTGTGAGTGTGAGAGTGAGTGCGAGATCGATGGAGAGTGAGTGCGAGAGGAAGGGAGAGTGAGTGCGAGAGGAAGGGAGAGTGAGTTCGAGAGGCAGAGAGTATAATGTGAGAGTGTGAGACAGGGAGAGAGAGTCAGTGTGTGAGAGAGAAAGATAGAGAGTGTAATGGTGCGAGATAGGGAGAGAGAGTGAGTGCGAGAGAGGGAGGGAGAGTGAGTGCGAGAGAGAGGGAAAAAGAGTGCGAGAGAGATGGAGAGTGAGTGCGAGCGGGAGGGAGAGTGAGTGCGAGAGAGAGGGAGAGTGAGTGCGAGAGGAAGGGAGAGTGAGTGCGAGAGGAAGGGAGAGTGAGTGCGAGAGGAAGGGAGAGTGAGTGCGAGAGGGAGGGAGAGTGCAAGAGGGTGAGGGAGAGGGTGTGTGCATGACAGAGATAGATAGTGAGAGAGAGAGTGAGTGAGAGTGAGGGAGCGAGAGAGGGAGAGAGAGAGATTGTGCGCAATAGAGACTGTATGTGAGAGTGAGAGCATATGAGTGAGATTATGAGAAAGACAGACAGAAAGTGTGAGTATGCGACAAGGTGATAGCGAGAGTGAGAGACAGTGATGGTGAGATGGATATTGACTGTGACAGAGTGAGTGTGAGAGAATGAGCAAGAGCGAGAAAAAGATACGGGTGAGAGAGAACAATTGATAGAGCTCAGGAGTGAGAGCAAGAAAGACAGCAAGAGAGACAGGGACAACAAGTGACAGAGACAGAGAGGGAGAGAGAGTCAGCGTGTGAGAGAGAAAGATAGAGAGTGTGACTGTGCAAGAGAGGGAGAGAGAGTGAGTGCGAGAGAGGGAGGGAGCGTGAGTGCTACAGTGAAAGAGAATGAGAGCGAGAGGATGGGAGAGTGAGTGCGAGAGGGAGAGAGTCTGATGTGACAGTGAGACAAGGAGAGAGAATCATTGTGTGAGAGAGAAAGATACAGAATGTGACTGTGAGAGATAGGGAGAGAGAGTGAGTGCGAGAGAGGGAGGGAGAGTGAGTGCAAGAGATGGGGGAGAGTGAGTGCAAGAGGGAGGGAGAGTGAGTGCGAGAGGGAGGGAGAGTCAGTGCGAGAGGAAGGAAGAGTGAGTGCGAGAGGGTGGGAGAGTCAGTGTGAGAGGGTGGGAGAGAGAGTGCGAGAGGAAGGGAGAATGAGTGTGAGAGGGAGGGAGAGTGAGTGCGAGAGGGAGGGAGAGTGAGTGCAAGAGGGGGAGAGAGTGAGTGCGAGAGGGAGAGAGTATAATGTCAGAGTGTGAGACAGGGAGAGAGAGTCAGTGTGTGAGAGAGAAAGATAGAGAGTATGATGGTGTGAGATAGGGGGGGAGTGAGTGCGAGAGAGGGAGGGAGAGTGAGTGCGAGAGAAGGAGGGAGAGTGAGTGCAAGAGAGGGAGGGAGAGTGAGAGCGAGAGGAAGGGAGAGTGAGTGCAAGAGGAAGGGAGAGTGAGTGCGAGAGGGAGGGAGAGTGAATGCGAGAGGGAGGGAGAGTGAGTGCGAGAGGGAGGGAGGGTGAGTGCGAGAGGGCGGGAGAGGGAGTGCGAGAGGGTGGGAGTATGATGTGAGAGTGTGAGACAGGGAGAGAGAGTCAGTGTGTGAGAGAGAAAGATAGAGAATGTGACTGTGCGAGATACGGAGAGAGTGTGAGTGCGAGAGATGGGGGGAGAGTGAGTGCAAGAGAGAGGCAGAGTGAGTGCGAGAGAGGCAGAGTGAGTGCGAGAGGGAAAGACAGTGAGTGCGAGAGGAAGGGAGAGTGAGTGTGAGAGGAAGGGAGAGTGAGTGCGAGATGGAGGGAGAGTGCAAGAGTGTGAGGGAGAGGATGTGTGCGTGACAGAGATAGATAGTGAGAGAGAGAGTGAGAGTGAGAGTGAGGGAGAGAGAGAGTGAGAGAGAGTGTGCGCAATAGAGACTGTATGTGAGAGCGAGAGCATATGAGTGAGATTATGAGAGAGACAGACAGACAATGTGTGTATGTGACAAGGTGATAGTGAGAGCGAGAGACAGTGATGGTGTGACGGAGATTGACTGTGACAGAGAGTGAGTGTGAGAGAGTGAGCAAGAGAGAGAGAAAGATAGGGGTGAGAGAGAGCGATTGATAGAGCGCAGGAGTGAGAGCAAGAAAGATAGCTAGAGAGACAGGGACAACGAGTGGCAGAGACAGAGAGGGAGAGAGAGTCAGCGTGTGAGAGAGAAAGATAGAGAGTGTGACTGTGCAAGAGAAGGAGAGAGAGTGAGTGCGAGAGGGAGGGAGACTGAGTGAGAGAGGGAGGGAGACCGACTGCGAGAGGGAGGAAGACTGAGTGCAAGAGAGAGGGAAAAAGAGTGCGAGAGAGAGGGAGAGTGAGTGCGAGAGAGAGGGAGAGTGAGTGCGAGAGAGAGGGAGAGTGAGTGCGAGAGAGAGAGAGCGTGAGTGCGAGAGACAGGGAGCGTGAGTGCGACTGGGAGGGAGAGTGAGTGCGAGTGGGAGGGAGAGTGAGTGCGAGAGGGAGGGAGTATGATGTGAGAGTGTGAGACAGGGAGAGAGAGTCAGTGTGTGAGAGAGAAAGATAGAGAATGTGACTGTGCGAGATAGGGAGAGAGAGTGAGTGCGAGAGATGGGGGAGAGAGAGTGCAAGAGAGAGGCAGAGTGAGTGCGAGAGAGGCAGAGTGAGTGCGAGAGGGAAAGAGAGTGAGTGCGATAGGGTGGGAGAGTAGGTGCGAGAGGGAGGGAGAGTGAGTGCGAGAGGGAGGGAGAGTGAGTGCGAGAGGGAGGGAGAGTGAGTGTGAGAGGGAGGGAGAGTGAGTGCAAGGACAGAAGAGTGAGTGCGAGAGGAAAGGAGAGTGAGTGCGAGAGGAAGGGAGAGTCAGTGGGAGAGGGAGGGTGAGTGAGTGCGAGACGGTGTGAGAGTGAATGCGAGAGGGAGGAAGAATGAGTGCGTGAGGGTGGGAGAGTCAGTGCGAGAGGGTGGGAGAGTCAGTGCAAGACGGAGGGAGTGTGAGTGCGAGAGTGAGTGCGAGATCGAGGGAGAGTGAGTGAGAGAGGAAGGGAGAGTGAGTGCGAGAGGAAGGGAGAGTGAGTGCGAGAGGGAGGGAGACTGAGTGAGAGAAGGTGGGAGACTGAGTGCGAGAGGGAGGGAGAGTGAGTGCGAGAGAGAGGGAAAAAGAGTGCGAGAGAGAGGGAGAGTGAGAGCGAGAGGGAAGGAGAGTAAGTGCGAGAGGGAGGGAGAGTGAGTGTGAGAGGTAGGAAGAGTGAGTGCGAAAGGGAGGGAGTATGATGTGAGAGTGTGAGACAGGAAGAGAGAGTCAGTGTGTGAGAGAGAAAGAAAGAGAGTGTGACTGTGCGAGATAGGGAGAGGGAGAGAGTGTGAGTGCGAGAGATGGGGGGAGAGTCAGTGCAAGAGAGAGGCAGAGTGAGTGCGAGAGAGGCAGAGTGAGTGCGAGAGAGAGCGTGAGTGCGAGAGACAGGGAGCGTAAGTGCGACTGGGAGGGAGAGTGAGTGCGAGAGGGAGGGAGAGTGAGTGAGAGAGGGAGGGAGTATGATGTGAGAGTGTGAGACAGGGAGAGAGAGTCAGTGTGTGAGAGAGAAAGATAGAGAATGTGACTGTGCGAGATAGGGAGAGAGTGAGTGGGAGAGATGGGGGGAGAGTGAGTGCAAGAGAGAGGCAGAGTGAGTGCGAGAGAGGCAGAGTGAGTGCGAGAGGGAAAGAGAGTGAGTGCGAGTGGGTGGGAGAGTGAGTGCGAGAGGGAGGAAGACTGAGTGCGAGAGGAAGGAAGAGTGAGTGCGTGAGGGTGGGAGAGTCAGTGCGAGAGGGTGGGAGAGTCAGTGCAAGACGGCGGGAGTGTGAGTGCGAGAGTGAGTGCGAGATCGAGGGAGAGTGAGTGCGAGAGGGAGGGAGACTGAGTGTGACAGGGAGGGAAACTGAGTGCGAGAGGGAGGAAGACTGAGTGCGAGAGGGTGGGAGACTGAGTGCGAGAGAGAGGGAAAAAGAGTGCGAGAGAGAGGGAGAGTGAGTGCGAGCGGGAGGGAGAGTGAGTGCGAGAGGGTGGGAGAGTGAGTGCGAGAGGGTGGGAGAGTGACTGCGAGAGGGAGGGAGAGTGAGTGCGAGAGGGAGAGAGAGTGAGTGCGAGAGGGAGGGAGACTGAGTGAGAGAGGGAGGGAGACCGACTGCGAGAGGGAGGAAGACTGAGTGCAAGAGAGAGGGAAAAAGAGTGCGAGAGAGAGGGAGAGTGAGTGCGAGAGAGAGGGAGAGTGAGTGCGAGAGAGAGGGAGAGTGAGTGCGAGAGACAGGGAGCGTGAGTGCGACTGGGAGGGAGAGTGAGTTCGAGAGGGAGGGAGAGTGAGTGCGAGAGGGAGGGAGTATGATGTGAGAGTGTGAGACAGGGAGAGAGAGTCAGTGTGTGAGAGAGAAAGATAGAGAATGTGACTGTGCGAGATAGGGAGAGAGAGTGAGTGCGAGAGATGGGGGAGAGAGAGTGCAAGAGAGAGGCAGAGTGAGTGCGAGAGAGGCAGAGTGAGTGCGAGAGGGAAAGAGAGTGAGTGCGATAGGGAGGGAGAGTAGGTGCGAGAGGGAGGGAGAGTGAGTGCGAGAGGGAGGGAGAGTGAGTGCGAGAGGGAGGGAGAGTGAGTGTGAGAGGGAGGGAGAGTGAGTGCAAGGACAGAAGAGTGAGTGCGAGAGGAAAGGAGAGTGAGTGCGAGAGGAAGGGAGAGTCAGTGGGAGAGGGAGGGTGAGTGAGTGCGAGACGGTGTGAGAGTGAATGCGAGAGGGAGGAAGAATGAGTGCGTGAGGGTGGGAGAGTCAGTGCGAGAGGGTGGGAGAGTCAGTGCAAGACAGAGGGAGTGTGAGTGCGAGAGTGAGTGCGAGATCGAGGGAGAGTGAGTGAGAGAGGAAGGGAGAGTGAGTGCGAGAGGAAGGGAGAGTGAGTGCGAGAGGGAGGGAGACTGAGTGAGAGAAGGTGGGAGACTGAGTGCGAGAGGGAGGGAGAGTGAGTGCGAGAGAGAGGGAAAAAGAGTGCGAGAGAGAGGGAGAGTGAGAGCGAGAGGGAAGGAGAGTAAGTGCGAGAGGGAGGGAGAGTGAGTGTGAGAGGGAGGGAGGGTGAGTGCGAGAGGGCGGGAGAGGGAGTGCGAGAGGGTGGGAGTATGATGTGAGAGTGTGAGACAGGGAGAGAGAGTCAGTGTGTGAGAGAGAAAGATAGAGAATGTGACTGTGCGAGATACGGAGAGAGTGTGAGTGCGAGAGATGGGGGGAGAGTGAGTGCAAGAGAGAGGCAGAGTGAGTGCGAGAGAGGCAGAGTGAGTGCGAGAGGGAAAGACAGTGAGTGCGAGAGGAAGGGAGAGTGAGTGTGAGAGGAAGGGAGAGTGAGTGCGAGATGGAGGGAGAGTGCAAGAGTGTGAGGGAGAGGATGTGTGCGTGACAGAGACAGATAGTGAGAGAGAGAGTGAGAGTGAGAGTGAGGGAGAGAGAGAGTGAGAGAGAGTGTGCGCAATAGAGACTGTATGTGAGAGCGAGAGCATATGAGTGAGATTGTGAGAGAGACAGACAGACAATGTGCGTATGTGACAAGGTGATAGTGAGAGCGAGAGACAGTGATGGTGTGACGGAGATTGACTGTGACAGAGAGTGAGTGTGAGAGAGTGAGCAAGAGAGAGAGAAAGATAGGGGTGAGAGAGAGCGATTGATAGAGCGCAGGAGTGAGAGCAAGAAAGACAGCTAGAGAGACAGGGACAACGAGTGGCAGAGACAGAGAGGGAGAGAGAGTCAGCGTGTGAGACAGAAAGATAGAGAGTGTGACTGTGCAAGAGAAGGAGAGAGAGTGAGTGCGAGAGAGGGAGGGAGCGTGAGTGCTACAGTGAAAGAGAGTGAGAGCGAGAGGGAGGGAGAGTGAGTGCGAGAGGGAGGGAGAGTGAGAGCGAGAGGGAGGGAGAGTGAGTGCATGAGGGAGAGAGTATGATGTGACAGTGAGACAAGGAGAGAGAATCATTGTGTGAGAGAGAATGTGACTGTGAGAGATAGGGAGAGAGAGTGAGTGCGAGAGAGGGAGGGAGAGTGAGTGCAAGAGATGGGGGAGAGTGAGTGCAAGAGAGAGGCAGAGTTAGTGCAAGAGAGAGGCAGATTAAGTGCGAGAGGGAAAGAGAATGAGTGCGAGAGGGAGGGAGAGTGGGTGCGAGAGGAAGGGAGAGAGAGTGCAAGAGGGAGGGAGAGTGAGTGCGAGAGGGAGGGAGAGTGAGTGCGAGAGGAAGGAAGAGTGAGTGCGAGAGGGTGGGAGAGTCAGTGCGAGAGGATGGGAGAGTCAGTGCAAGAGGGAGGGAGTGTGAGTGCGAGAGCGAGTGCGAGAGGAAGGGAGAGTGAGTGCGAGAGGCAGAGAGTATAATGAGAGAGTGTGAGACGGAGAGAGCGTCAGTGTGTGAGAGCGAAAGATAGTGAGTGTAATGGTTCGAAATAGGGAGAGAGAGTGAGTGCGAGAGAGGGAGGGAGAGTGAGTGCAAGAGGGAGGGAGACTGAGTGAGGGAGGGAGGGAGACTGAGTGCGAGAGGGAGGAAGACTGAGTGCGAGAGTGTGGGAGACTGAGTATGAGAGAGAGGGAAAAAGAGTGCGAGAGAGAGGGAGAGTGAGTGCGAGTGGGAGGGAGAGTGAGTGCGAGAGAGAGGGAGCGTGAGTGCGAGAGACAGGGAGCGTGAGTGCGACTGGGAGGGAGAGTGAGTGTGAGAGGGAGGAAGAGTGAGTGCGAGAGGGAGGGAGTATGATGTGAGTGTGAGACAGGGAGAGAGAGTCAGTGTGTGAGAGAGAAAGATAGAGAATGTGAATGTGCGAGATAGGGAGAGAGAGTGAGTGCGAGGGATGGGGGGAGAGTGAGTGCAAGAAAGAGGTAGAGTGAGTGCGAGAGAGGCAGAGTGAGTGCGAGAGGGAAAGAGAGTGAATGCGATAGGGAGGGAGAGTAGGTGCGAGAGGGAGGGAGAGTGGGTGCGAGAGGGAGGGACAGTGAGTGTGAGAGGGAGGGAGAGTGAGTGCGAGAGGACAGAAGAGTGAGTGCGAGAGGAAAGGAGAGTGAGTGCGAGAGGAAGAGAGAGTCACTGGGAGAGGGAGGGAGAGAATGCGAGAGGGAGGGAGAGTGAGTGAGAGAGGGAGGGAGAGTGAGTGCGAAAGGGTGGGAGAGTGAGTGCGAGAGGGAGGGAGAGTGAGTGCGAGAGGGAGGGAGAGTGAGTGCGAGAGGGAGGGAGAGTGAGTGCGAGAGGGAGGGAGAGTGAGTGCGAGAGGGAGGGAGAGTGAGTGCGAGAGGACAGCAGAGTGAGTGCGAGAGGAAAGGAGAGTGAGTGCGAGAGGAAGGGAGAGTCACTGGGAGAGGGAGGGAGAGAATGCGAGAGGGAGGGAGAGTGAGTGCGAGAGGAAAGGAGAGTGAGTGCGAGAGGGAGGGAGAGTGAGTGCGAGAGGGAGGGAGAGTGAGTGCGAGAGGGAGGGAGAGTGAGTGCATGAGGGTGAGAGTATGATGTGACAGTGAGACAAGGAGAGAGAATCATTGTGTGAGAGAGAAAGATAGAGAATGTGACTGTGAGAGATAAGGAGAGAGAGTGAGTGCGAGAGTGAGTGCGAGATCGAGGGAGAGTGAGTGCGAGAGGAAGGGAGTGTGAGTGCGAGAGGAAGGGAGACTGAGTGCGAGAGGGAGGAAGACTGAGTGCGAGAGGGAGGAAGACTGAGTGCGAGGGAGAGGGAAAAAGAGTGCGAGAGAGAGGGAGAGTGAGTGCGAGCGGGAGGGAGAGTGAGTGCGAGTGGGTGGGAGAGTGAGTGCGAGAGGGAGGAAGACTGAGTGCGAGAGGAAGGAAGAGTGAGTGCGTGAGGGTGGGAGAGTCAGTGCGAGAGGGTGGGAGAGTCAGTGCAAGACGGAGGGAGTGTGAGTGCGAGAGTGAGTGCGAGATCGAGGGAGAGTGAGTGCGAGAGGGAGGGAGACTGAGTGTGACAGGGAGGGAAACTGAGTGCGAGAGGGAGGAAGACTGAGTGCGAGAGGGTGGGAGACTGAGTGCGAGAGAGAGGGAAAAAGAGTGCGAGAGAGAGGGAGAGTGAGTGCGAGCGGGAGGGAGAGTGAGTGCGAGAGGGTGGGAGAGTGAGTGCGAGAGGGTGGGAGAGTGACTGCGAGAGGGAGGGAGAGTGAGTGCGAGAGGGAGAGAGAGTGAGTGCGAGAGGGAGGGAGACTGAGTGAGAGAGGGAGGGAGACCGACTGCGAGAGGGAGGAAGACTGAGTGCAAGAGAGAGGGAAAAAGAGTGCGAGAGAGAGGGAGAGTGAGTGCGAGAGAGAGGGAGAGTGAGTGCGAGAGAGAGGGAGAGTGAGTGCGAGAGAGAGAGAGCGTGAGTGCGAGAGACAGGGAGCGTGAGTGCGACTGGGAGGGAGAGTGAGTGCGAGAGGGAGGGAGAGTGAGTGCGAGAGGGAGGGAGTATGATGTGAGAGTGTGAGACAGGGAGAGAGAGTCAGTGTGTGAGAGAGAAAGATAGAGAATGTGACTGTGCGAGATAGGGAGAGAGAGTGAGTGCGAGAGATGGGGGAGAGAGAGTGCAAGAGAGAGGCAGAGTGAGTGCGAGAGAGGCAGAGTGAGTGCGAGAGGGAAAGAGAGTGAGTGCGATAGGGAGGGAGAGTAGGTGCGAGAGGGAGGGAGAGTGAGTGCGAGAGGGAGGGAGAGTGAGTGCGAGAGGGAGGGAGAGTGAGTGTGAGAGGGAGGGAGAGTGAGTGCAAGGACAGAAGAGTGAGTGCGAGAGGAAAGGAGAGTGAGTGCGAGAGGAAGGGAGAGTCAGTGGGAGAGGGAGGGTGAGTGAGTGCGAGACGGTGTGAGAGTGAATGCGAGAGGGAGGAAGAATGAGTGCGTGAGGGTGGGAGAGGCAGTGCGAGAGGGTGGGAGAGTCAGTGCAAGACGGAGGGAGTGTGAGTGCGAGAGTGAGTGCGAGATCGAGGGAGAGTGAGTGAGAGAGGAAGGGAGAGTGAGTGCGAGAGGAAGGGAGACTGAGTGCGAGAGGGAGGGAGACTGAGTGAGAGAAGGTGGGAGACTGAGTGCGAGAGAGAGGGAGAGTGAGAGCGAGAGGGAAGGAGAGTAAGTGCGAGAGGGAGGGAGAGTGAGTGTGAGAGGTAGGAAGAGTGAGTGCGAAAGGGAGGGAGTATGATGTGAGAGTGTGAGACAGGAAGAGAGAGTCAGTGTGTGAGAGAGAAAGAAAGAGAGTGTGACTGTGCGAGATAGGGAGAGGGAGAGAGTGTGAGTGCGAGAGATGGGGGGAGAGTCAGTGCAAGAGAGAGGCAGAGTGAGAGCGAGAGAGGCAGAGTGAGTGCGAGAGAGAGCGTGAGTGCGAGAGACAGGGAGCGTAAGTGCGACTGGGAGGGAGAGTGAGTGCGAGAGGGAGGGAGAGTGAGTGAGAGAGGGAGGGAGTATGATGTGAGAGTGTGAGACAGGGAGAGAGAGTCAGTGTGTGAGAGAGAATGATAGAGAATGTGACTGTGCGAGATAGGGAGAGAGTGAGTGGGAGAGATGGGGGGAGAGTGAGTGCAAGAGAGAGGCAGAGTGAGTGCGAGAGAGGCAGAGTGAGTGCAAGAGGGAAAGAGAGTGAGTGTGAGAGGGAGGGAGAGTAGTTGCGAGAGGGCGGGAGTGTGAGTGCGAGAGGGAGGGAGAGTGAGTGCGAGAGGAGAGAAGAGTGAGTGCGAGAGGAAGGGAGAGTCAGTGGGAGAGGGAGTGAGAGTCAGTGGGAGAGGGAGGGAGAGTCAGTGGGAGAGGGAGGGAGAGTGAGTGCAAGAGGGAGGGAGAGTGAGTGCGAGAGGGTGGGAGTGTCAGTGCGAGAGAGAGGGAGCGTGAGTGCGGGAGACAGGAAGCGTGAGTGCGACTGGGAGGGAGAGTAAGTGCGAGAGGGAGAGAGAGTGAGTGCGAGAGAGGGAGGGAGAGTGAGTGCGAGAGGGAGGGAGACTGTGTGAGAGAGGGAGGGAGACTGAGTGCGAGAGGGAGGAAGACTGAGTGAAAGAGGGTGGGAGACTGAGTACGAGAGAGGGAAAAAGAGTGCGAGAGAGAGGGAGAGTGAGTGCGAAAGGGAGGGAGAGTGAGTGCGAGAGAGAGGGAGAGTGAGTGCGAGAGGGAGGGAGAGTGAGTGCAAGCGAGAGAGCGTGAGTGCGAGAGACAGGGAGCGTGAGTGCGACTGGGAGGGAGAGTGTGTGCGAGAGTGAGGGAGAGTGAGTGAGAGAGGGAGGGAGTATGATGTGAGAGTGTGAGACAGGGAGAGAGAGTCAGTGTGTGAGATAGAAAGATAGAGAATGTGACTGTGCGAGATAGGGAGAGAGAGTGAGTGCGAGAGATGGGGGGAGAGTGAGCGCAAGAGAGAGGCAGAGTGAGTGCGAGAGAGGCAGAGTGAGTGCGAGAGGGAATGAGAGTGAGTGCGAGAGGGAGGGAGAGTAGGTGCGAGAGGGAGGGAGAGTGAGTGCGAGACGGAGGGAGAGTGAGTGCGAGAGGGAGGGAGAGTGAGTGCGAGAGGACAGAAGAGTGAGTGCGAGAGGAAAGGAGAGTGAGTGCGAGAGGAAGGGACAGTCACTGGGAGAGGGAGGGAGAGAATGCGAGAGGGAGGGAGAGTGAGTGCGAGAGGAAAGGAGAGTGAGTGCGAGAGGGAGGGAGAGTGAGTGCGAGAGGGAGGGAGAGTGAGTGCGAGAGGGAAGGAGAGTGAGTGCATGAGGGTGAGAGTATGATGTGACAGTGAGACAAGGAGAGAGAATCATTGTGTGAGAGAGAAAGATAGAGAATGTGACTGTGAGAGATAAGGACAGAGAGTGTGTGCGAGAGTGAGTGCGAGAGGGAATGAGAGTGAGTGCGAGAGGGAGGGAGAGTAGATGCGAGAGGGAGGGAGAGTGAGTGCAAGAGGGAGGGAGAGTGAGTGCGAGAGGGAGGGAGAGTGAGTGCGAGAAGACAGAAGAGTGAGTGCGAGAGGAAAGGAGAGTGAGTGCGAGAGGAAGGGAGAGTCACTGGGAGAGGGAGGGAGAGAATGCGAGAGGGAGGGAGAGTGAGTGCGAAAGGGAGGGACAGTGAGTGCGAGAGGGAGGGAGAGTGAGTGCGAGAGGGAGGGAGAGTGAGTGCGAGAGGGAGGGAGAGTGAGTGCGAGAGGGAGGGAGAGTGAGTGCGAGAGGAAGGAAGATTGAGTGCGAAAGGGTGGGAGAGTCAGTGCGAGAGGGTGGGAGAATCAGTGCAAGAGGGAGGGAGTGTGAGTGCGAGAGTGAGTGCGAGATCGAGGGAGAGTGAGTGCGAGAGGAAGGGAGAGTGAGTGCGAGAGGAAGGGAGAGTGAGTGCGAGAGGGAGGGAGACTGAGTGAGAGAGGGAGGGAGACTGAGTGCCAGAGGGAGGAAGACTGAGTGCGAGAGGGTGGGAGAATGAATGCGAGAGAGAGGCAAAAAGAGTGCGAGAGAGAGGGAGAGTGAGTGCGAGCGGGAGAGAGAGTGAGTGCGAGAGGGTGGAAGAGTGGGAGCGAGAGGGAGGGAGAGTAAGTGCGAGAGGGTGGGAGAGTGAGTGCGAGAGGGAGGGAGAGTGAGTGAGAGAGGGAGGGAGAGTGAGTGCGAGAGGAAGGGAGAGTGAGTGCGAGAGGGAGGGAGAGAGTGCGAGCGGGAGGGAGATTGTGTGCGAGAGGGAGGGAGAGTGAGTGTGAGAGGGTGGGAGAGGGAGTGCGAGAGCGTGGGAGAGGGAGTGCGAGAGGGTGGGAGTATGATGTGAGAGTGTGAGACAGGGAGAGAGAGTCAGTGTGTGAGAGAGAAAGATGGAGAATGTGACTGTGCGAGATACGGAGAGAGTGTGAGTGCGAGAGATGGGGGGAGAGTGAGTGCAAGAGAGAGGTAGAGTGAGTGCGAGAGAGGCAGAGTGAGTGCGAGAGGGAAAGAGAGTGAGTGTGACAGGGAGGGAGAGTAGGTGCGAGATGGAGGGAGTCTGGGTGCGAGAGGAAGGGAGAGTGAGTGCGAGAGGAAGGGAGAGTGAGTGCAAGAGGAAGGGAGAGAGTGCGAGAGGGAGGGAGAGTGCAAGAGATTGAGGGAGAGGGTGTGTGCGTGACAGAGATAGATAGTGAGAGAGAGAGTGAGAGTGAGAGTGAGGGAGAGAGAGAGGGAGAGAGAGTGTGCGCAATAGAGACTGTATGTGAGAGAGAGAGCATATGAGTGAGATTATGAGAGAGACAGACAGACAATGTGTGTATGCGACAAGGTGATAGTGAGAGCGAGAGACAGTGATGGTGTGACGGAGATTGACTGTGACAGAGAGTGAGTGTGAGAGAATGAGTAAGAGAGAGAGAAAGATAGGGGTGAGAGAGAGCGATTGATAGAGCGCAGGAGTGAGAGCAAGAAAGACAGCGAGAGAGGCAGGGACAACGAGTGGCAGAGACAGAGAGGGAGAGAGAGTCAGCGTGTGAGAGAGAAAGATAGAGAGTGTGACTGTGCAAGAGAAGGAGAGAGAGTGGGTGCGAGAGAGGGAGGGAGCGTGAGTGCTACAGTGAAAGAGAGTGAGAGCGAGAGGGTGGGAGGGTGAGTGCGAGAGGGAGGGAGAGTGAGTGCGTGAGGGAGGGAGAGTGAGTGCATGAGGGAGAGAGTATGATGTGACAGTGAGACAAGGAGAGAGAATCATTGTGTGAGAGAGAAAGATAGAGAATGTGACTGTGAGAGATAGGGAGAGAGAGTGAGTGCGAGAGTGGGAGGGAGAGTGAGTGCAAGAGATGGGGGAGAGTGAGTGCAAGAGAGAGGCAGAGTGAGTGCAAGAGAGAGGCAGATTGAGTGCGAGAGTGAAAGAGAATGAGTGCGAGAAGGAGGGAGAGTCAGTGCGAGAGGGTGGGAGAGTCTGTGCGAGAGGAAGGGAGAGTCAGTGCAAGAGGGAGGGAGTGTGAGTGCGAGAGCGAGTGCGAGAGGAAGGGAGAGTGAGTGCGAGAGGCAGAGAGTATAATGTGAGAGTGTGAGACGGAGAGAGCGTCAGTGTGTGAGAGAGAAAGATAGTGAGTGCAATGGTTCGAGATAGGGAGAGAGAGTGAGTGTGAGAGAGGGAGGGAGAGTGAGAGCGAGAGCGAGGGAGAGTGAATGCAGGAGAGTGAGTGTGAGAGGGAGGAAGAGTGACTGCGAGAGGCAGGTACAGTGAGTCCGAGAGGGTGGGAGTGTGAATGGGAGAGGGAGGGAGAGTGAGTGCAAGAGGGAAGGAGAGTGAGTGCGAGAGTGAGGGACAGTGAGTGCGAGAGGGAGGGAGAGTGAGTGCGAGAGGGAGGGAGAGTGAGTGCGAGAGGAAGGAAGATTGAGTGCGAAAGGGTGGGAGAGTCAGTGCGAAAGGGTGGGAGAATCAGTGCAAGAGGGAGGGAGTGTGAGTGCGAGAGTGAGTGCGAGATCGAGGGAGAGTGAGTGCGAGAGGAAGGGAGAGTGAGTGCGAGAGGAAGGGAGAGTGAGTGCGAGAGGGAGGGAGACTGAGTGAGAGAGGGAGGGAGACTGAGTGCCAGAGGGAGGAAGACTGAGTGCGAGAGGGTGGGAGAATGAATGCGAGAGAGAGGCAAAAAGAGTGCGAGAGAGAGGGAGAGTGAGTGCGAGCGGGAGAGAGAGTGAGTGCGAGAGGGTGGAAGAGTGGGAGCGAGAGGGAGGGAGAGTAAGTGCGAGAGGGTGGGAGAGTGAGTGCGAGAGGGAGGGAGAGTGAGTGAGAGAGGGAGGGAGAGTGAGTGCGAGAGGAAGGGAGAGTGAGTGCGAGAGGGAGGGAGAGAGTGCGAGCGGGAGGGAGATTGTGTGCGAGAGGGAGGGAGAGTGAGTGTGAGAGGGTGGGAGAGGGAGTGCGAGAGCGTGGGAGAGGGAGTGCGAGAGGGTGGGAGTATGATGTGAGAGTGTGAGACAGGGAGAGAGCGTCAGTGTGTGAGAGAGAAAGATAGAGAATGTGACTGTGCGAGATACGGAGAGAGTGTGAGTGCGAGAGATGGGGGGAGAGTGAGTGCAAGAGAGAGGCAGAGTGAGTGCGAGAGAGGCAGAGTGAGTGCGAGAGGGAAAGAGAGTGAGTGTGAGAGGGAGGGAGAGTAGGTGCGAGATGGAGGGAGTGTGGGTGCGAGAGGAAGGGAGAGTGAGTGCGAGAGGAAGGGAGAGTGAGTGCAAGAGGAAGGGAGAGTGAGTGCGAGAGGGAGGGAGAGTGCAAGAGATTGAGGGAGAGGGTGTGTGCGTGACAGAGATAGATAGTGAGAGAGAGAGTGAGAGTGAGAGTGAGGGAGAGAGAGAGGGAGAGAGAGTGTGCGCAATAGAGACTGTATGTGAGAGAGAGAGCATATGAGTGAGATTATGAGAGAGACAGACAGACAATGTGTGTATGCGACAAGGTGATAGTGAGAGCGAGAGACAGTGATGGTGTGACGGAGATTGACTGTGACAGAGAGTGAGTGTGAGAGAATGAGCAAGAGAGAGAGAAAGATAGGGGTGAGAGAGAGCAATTGATAGTGCGCAGGAGTGAGAGCAAGAAAGACAGCGAGAGAGGCAGGGACAACGAGTGGCAGAGACAGAGAGGGAGAGAGAGTCAGCGTGTGAGAGAGAAAGATAGAGAGTGTGACTGTGCAAGAGAAGGAGAGAGAGTGAGTGCGAGAGAGGGAGGGAGCGTGAGTGCTACAGTGAAAGAGAGTGAGAGCGAGAGGGTGGGAGGGTGAGTGCGAGAGGGAGGGAGAGTGAGTGCGTGAGGGAGGGAGAGTGAGTGCATGAGGGAGAGAGTATGATGTGACAGTGAGACAAGGAGAGAGAATCATTGTGTGAGAGAGAAAGATAGAGAATGTGACTGTGAGAGATAGGGAGAGAGAGTGAGTGCGAGAGTGGGAGGGAGAGTGAGTGCAAGAGATGGGGCAGAGTGAGTGCAAGAGAGAGGCAGAGTGAGTGCAAGAGAGAGGCAGATTGAGTGCGAGAGTGAAAGAGAATGAGTGCGAGAAGGAGGGAGAGTCAGTGCGAGAGGGTGGGAGAGTCTGTGCGAGAGGAAGGGAGAGTCAGTGCAAGAGGGAGGGAGTGTGAGTGCGAGAGCGAGTGCGAGAGGAAGGGAGAGTGAGTGCGAGAGGCAGAGAGTATAATGTGAGAGTGTGAGACGGAGAGAGCGTCAGTGTGTGAGAGAGAAAGATAGTGAGTGCAATGGTTCGAGATAGGGAGAGAGAGTGAGTGTGAGAGAGGGAGGGAGAGTGAGTGCGAGAGCGAGGGAGAGTGAATGCAGGAGAGTGAGTGCGAGAGGGAGGAAGAGTGACTGCGAGAGGCAGGTACAGTGAGTCCGAGAGGGTGGGAGTGTGAATGGGAGAGGGAGGGAGAGTGAGTGCAAGAGGGAAGGAGAGTGAGTGCGAGAGTGAGGGACAGTGAGTGCGAGAGGAAGGGAGAGTGAGTGCAAGAGTGAGGGAGAGGGAGTGCAGGAGTGTGAGGGAGAGAGAGTGCAGGAGTGTGAGGGAGAGGGTGTGTGCGTGACAGAGAGAGACAGTGTGAGGGACAGAGAGAGGGAGAGAGAGAGAGAGTGTGCGAGAGAGGGAGGGACCGTGAGTGCGACAGTGAAAGAGAGTGAGTGCAAGAGGGTGCGAGAGTGAGAAAGAGAGTGAGTGCAAGAGGGTGCGAGAGTGAGAAAGAGAGGTAGGGAGAGTGAGTGCGAGAGGGACGGAGAGTGAGTGCGAGAGGGAGGGAGAGTGAGTGCGTGAGGGAGGGAGAGTGAGTTAGTGAGGGAGAGAGTATGATGTGAGAGTGAGACAAGGAGAGAGAATCATTGTGTGAGAGAGAAAGATAGGGAATGTGACTGTGAGAGATAGGGAGAGAGAGTGAGTGCGAAAGAGGGAGGGAGAGTGAGTGCAAGAGATGGGGGGAGAGTGAGTGCAAGAGAGAGGCTGAGTGAGTGCGAGAGAGAGGCAGACTGAGTGCGAGAGGGAAAGAGAATGAGTGCAAGAGGGTGGGAGAGTGGGTGCGAGAGGGAGGGAGAGTGGGTGCGCGAGGAAGAGAGAGTGAGTGCAAGAGGTTGGGAGAGTGAGTGCGAGAGGGAGGGAGAGTGAGTGCATGAGGGAGGGAGAGTGAGTGCGAGAGGGAGTGAGAGTGAGTGCAAGAGGGTGGGAGATTCAGTGCAAGAGGGAGTGTGAGTGCGAGAGGAGAGAAGAGTGAGTGCGAGAGGAAGGGAGAGTCAGTGGGAGAGGGAGGGAGAGTCAGAGGGAGAGGGAGGGAGAGTGGGTGCAAGAGGGAGGGAGAGTGAGTGCGAGAGGGAGGAAGACTGAGTGCGAGAGGAAGGAAGAATTAGTGCGTGAGGGTGGGAGAGTCAGTGCGAGAGGGTGGGAGAGTCAGTGCAAGACGGAGGGAGTGTGAGTGCGAGAGTGAGTGCGAGATCGAGGGAGAGTGAGTGCGAGAGGAAGGGAGAGTGAGTGCGAGAGGAAGGGAGAGTGAGAGCAAGAGGGAGGGAGACTGACTGAGAGAGGGAGGGAGAGTGAGTGTGAGAGGTAGGAAGAGTGAGTGAGAGAGGGAGGGAGTATGATGTGAGAGTGTGAGACAGGGAGAGAGAGTCAGTGTGTGAGAGAGAAAGAAAGAGAGTGTGACTGTGCAAGATAGGGAGAGGGAGAGAGTGTGAGTGCGAGAGATGGGGGGAGAGTCAGTGCAAGAGAGAGGCAGAGTGAGTGCGAGAGAGGCAGAGTGAGTACGAGAGGGAAAGAGAGTGAGTGCGAGAGGGAGGGAGAGAAGTTGCGAGAGGGAGGGAGTGTGAGTGCGAGAGGGAGGGAGAGTGAGTGCGAGAGGAGAGAAGAGTGAGTGCGAGAGGGAGGGAGAGTCAGTGGGAGAGGGAGGGAGAGTCAGTGGGAGAGGGAGGGAGAGTGAGTGCAAGAGGGAGGGAGAGTGAGTGCGAGAGGGTGGAAGAGTCAGTGCGAGAGAGAGGGAGCGTGAGTGCGGGAGACAGGAAGCGTGAGTGCGACTGGGAGGGAGAGTGAGTGCGAGAGGGAGGTAGAGTGAGTGCGAGAGAGGGAGGGAGAGTGAGTGCGAGAGGGAGGGAGACTGTGTGAGAGAGGGAGGGAGACTGAGTGCGAGAGGGAGGAAGACTGAGTGCAAGAGGGTGGGAGACTGAGTACGAGAGAGAGGGAAAAAGAATGCGAGAGAGAGGGAGAGTGAGTGCGAGAGGGAGGGAGAGTGAGTGCGAAGAGAGGGAGAGTGAGTGCGAGAGGGAGGGAGAGTGAGTGCGAGAGAGAGAGCGTGAGTGCGAGAGACAGGGAGCGTGAGTGCGACTGGGAGGGAGAGTGAGTGCGAGAGGGAGGGAGAGTGAGTGAGAGAGGGAGGGAGTATGATGTGAGAGTGTGAGACAGGGAGAGAGAGTCAGTGTGTGAGAGAGAAAGATATAGAATGTGACTGTGCGAGATAGGGAGAGAGCGAGTGCGAGAGATGGGGGGAGAGTGAGTGCAAGAGAGAGGCAGAGTGAGTGCGAGAGAGGCAGAGTGAGTGCGAGAGGGAATGAGAGTGAGTGCGAGAGGGAGGGAGAGTAGGTGCGAGAGGGAGGGAGAGTGAGTGCGAGAGGGAGGGAGAGTGAGTGCGAGAGGGAGGGAGAGTGAGTGCGAGAGGGAGGGAGAGTGAGTGCGAGAGGACAGAAGAGTGAGTGCGAGAGGAAAGGAGAGTGAGTGCGAGAGGAAGGGAGAGTCACTGGGAGAGGGAGGGAGAGAATGCGAGAGGGAGGGAGAGTGAGTGCGAGAGGAAAGGAGAGTGAGTGCGAGAGGGAGGGAGAGTGAGTGCGAGAGGGAGGGAGAGTGAGTGCGAGAGGGAGGGAGAGTGACTTCATGAGGGTGAGAGTATGATGTGACAGTGAGACAAGGCGAGAGAATCATTGTGTGAGAGAGAAAGATAGAGAATGTGACTGTGAGAGATAAGGAGAGAGAGTGAGTGCGAGAGTGAGTGCGAGATCGAGGGAGAGTGAGTGCGAGAGGAAGGGAGTGTGAGTGCGAGACGAAGGGAGACTGCGTGCGAGAGGGAGGAAGACTGAGTGCGAGAGGGAGGAAGACTGAGTGCGAGGGAGAGGGAAAAAGAGTGCGAGAGAGAGGGAGAGTGAGTGCGAGCGGGAGGGAGAGTGAGTGCGAGTGGGTGGGAGAGTGAGTGCGAGAGGGAGGAAGACTGAGTGCGAGAGGAAGGAAGAGTGAGTGCGTGAGGGTGGGAGAGTCAGTGCGAGAGGGTGGGAGAGTCAGTGCAAGACAGAGGGAGTGTGAGTGCGAGAGTGAGTGCGAGATCGAGGGAGAGTGAGTGCGAGAGGGAGGGAGACTGAGTGTGAGAGGGAGGGAAACTGAGTGCGAGAGGGAGGAAGACTGAGTGCGAGAGGGAGGAAGACTGAGTGCAAGAGGGTGGGAGACTGAGTACGAGAGAGAGGGAAAAAGAATGCGAGAGAGAGGGAGAGTGAGTGCGAGAGGGAGGGAGAGTGAGTGAGAAGAGAGGGAGAGTGAGTGCGAGAGGGAGGGAGAGTGAGTGCGAGAGAGAGAGCGTGAGTGCGAGAGACAGGGAGCGTGAGTGCGACTGGGAGGGAAGTGAGTGCGAGAGGGAGGGAGAGTGAGTGAGAGAGGGAGGGAGTATGATGTGAGAGTGTGAGACAGGGAGAGAGGGTCAGTGTGTGAGAGAGAAAGATCGAGAATGTGACTGTGCGAGATAGGGAGAGAGTGAGTGCGAGAGATGGGGGGAGAGTGAGTGCAAGAGAGAGGCAGAGTGAGTGCGAGAGAGGCAGAGTGAGTGCGAGAGGGAATGAGAGTGAGTGCGAGAGGGAGGGAGAGTAGGTGCGAGAGGGAGGGAGAGTGATTGCGAGAGGGAGGGAGAGTGAGTGCGAGAGGACAGAAGAGTGAGTGCGAGAGGAAAGGAGAGTGAGTGCGAGAGGAAGGGAGAGTCACTGGGAGAGGGAGGGAGAGAATGCGAGAGGGAGGGAGAGTGAGTGCGAGAGGAAAGGAGAGTGAGTGCGAGAGGGAGGGAGAGTGATTGCGAGAGGGAGGGAGAGTGAGTGCGAGAGGGAAGGAGACTGAGTGCGAGAGGGAGGAAGACTGAGTGCGAGAGGGAGGAAGACTGAGTGCGAGGGAGAGGGAAAAAGAGTGCGAGAGAGAGGGAGAGTGAGTGCGAGCGGGAGGGAGAGTGAGTGCGAGTGGGTGGGAGAGTGAGTGCGAGAGGGAGGAAGACTGAGTGCGAGAGGAAGGAAGAGTGAGTGCGTGAGGGTGGGAGAGTCAGTGCGAGAGGGTGGGAGAGTCAGTGCAAGACGGAGGGAGTGTGAGTGCGAGAGTGAGTGCGAGATCGAGGGAGAGTGAGTGCGATAGGGAGGGAGACTGAGTGTGAGAGGGAGGAAAACTGAGTGCGAGAGGTAGGAAGACTGAGTGCGAGAGGGAGGGAGACTGAGTGCGAGAGGGTGGGAGACTGAGTGCGAGAGAGAGGGAAAAAGAGTGCGAGAGAGAGGGAGAGTGAGTGCGAGCGGGAGGGAGAGTGAGTGCGAGAGGGTGGGAGAGTGAGTGCGAGAAGGAGGGAGGGTGAGAGCGAGAGACAGGGAGCGTGAGTGCGAGAGGGAGGGAGAGTGAGTGCGAGAGGGTGGGAGAGTGAGTGCGAGAGGGAGGGAGAGTGAGTGCGAGAGGGAGAGAGAGTGAGTGCGAGAGGGAGGGAGACTGAGTGAGAGAGGGAGGGAGACCGACTGCGAGAGGGAGGAAGACTGAGTGCAAGAGAGAGGGAAAAAGAGTGCGAGAGAGAGGGAGAGTGAGTGCGAGAGAGAGAGGGAGAGTGAATGCGAGAGAGAGGGAGAGTGAGTGCGAGAGAGAGAGAGTGTGAGTGCGAGAGACAGGGAGCGTGAGTGCGACTGGGAGGGAGAGTGAGTGCGAGAGGGAGGGAGAGTGAGTGCGAGAGGGAGGGAGTATGATGTGAGAGTGTGAGACAGGGAGAGAGAGTCAGTGTGTGAGAGAGAAAGATAGAGAATGTGACTGTGCGAGATAGGGAGAGAGAGTGAGTGCGAGAGATGGGGGAGACAGAGTGCAAGAGAGAGGCAGAGTGAGTGCGAGAGGGAAAGAGAGTGAGTGCGATAGGGAGGGAGAGTAGGTGCGAGAGGGAGGGAGAGTGAGTGCGAGAGGGAGGGAGAGTGAGTGCGAGAGGGAGGGAGAGTGAGTGCGAGAGGGAGGGAGAGTGATGCAAGGACAGAAGAGTGAGTGCGAGAGGAAAGGAGAGTGAGTGCGAGAGGAAGGGAGAGTCAGTGGGAGAGGGAGGGTGAGTGAGTGCGAGACGGTGTGAGAGTGAATGCGAGAGGGAGGAAGAATGAGTGCGTGAGGGTGGGAGAGTCAGTGCGAGAGGGTGGGAGAGTCAGTGCAAGACGGAGGGAGTGTGAGTGCGAGAGTGAGTGCGAGATCGAGGGAGAGTGATTGCGAGAGGAAGGGAGAGTGAGTGCGAGAGGAAGGGAGAGTGAGTGCGAGAGGGAGGGAGACTGAGTGAGAGAGGGTGGGAGACTGAGTGCGAGAGGGAGGAAGACTGAGTGCGAGAGGGTGGGAGAGTGAGTGCGAGAGAGAGGGAAAAAGAGTGCGAGAGAGAGGGAGAGTGAGAGCGAGCGGGAGGGAGAGTGAGAGCGAGAGGGAGGGAGAGTAAATGCGAGAGGGAGGGAGAGTGAGTGTGAGAGGTAGGAAGAGTGAGTGCGAAAGGGAGGGAGTATGATGTGAGAGTGTGAGACAGGGAGAGAGAGTCAGTGTGTGAGAGAGAAAGAAAGAGAGTGTGACTGTGCGAGATAGGGAGAGGGAGAGAGTGTGAGTGCGAGAGATGGGGGGAGAGTCAGTGCAAGAGAGAGGCAGAGTGAGTGCGAGAGAGGCAGAGTGAGTGCGAGAGAGAGAGCGTGAGTGCGAGAGACAGGGAGCGTGAGTGCGACTGGGAGGGAGAGTGAGTGTGAGAGGGAGGGAGAGTGAGTGAGAGAGGGAGGGAGTATGATGTGAGAGTGTGAGACAGGGAGAGAGAGTCAGTGTGTGAGAGAGAAAGATAGAGAATGTGACTGCGAGATAGGGAGAGAGTGAGTGCGAGAGATGGGGGGAGAGTGAGTGCAAGAGAGAGGCAGAGTGAGTGCGAGAGAGGCAGAGTGAGTGCGAGAGGGAAAGAGAGTGAGTGTGAGAGGGAGGGAGAGTAGTTGCGAGAGGGTGGGAGTGTGAGTGCGAGAGGGAGGGAGTGTGAGTGCGAGAGGAGAGAAGAGTGAGTGCGAGAGGAAGGGAGAGTCAGTGGGAAAGGGAGGGAGAGTCAGTGGGAGAGGGAGGGAGAGTGAGTGCGAGAGGAAGGAAGAATGAGTGCGTCAGGGTGGGAGAGTCAGTGCGAGAGGGTGGGAGAGTCAGTGCAAGACGGAGGGAGTGTGAGTGCGAGAATGAGTGCGAGATCGAGGGAGAGTGAGTGCGAGAGGAAGGGAGAGTGAGTGCGAGAGGAAGGGAGAGTGAGTGCGAGAGGGAGGGAGACTGACTGAGAGAGGGTGGGAGACTGAGTGCGAGAGGGAGGAAGACTGAGTGCGAGAGGGTGGGAGAGTGAGTGCGAGAGAGAGGGAAAAAGAGTGCGAGAGAGAGAGAGAGTGAGAGCGAGCCGGAGTGAGAGTGAGAGCGAGAGGGAAGGAGAGTAAGTGCGAGAGGGAGGGAGAGTGAGTGTGAGAGGGAGGAAGAGTGAGTGCGAAAGGGAGGGAGTATGATGTGAGAGTGTGAGACAGGGAGAGAGAGTCAGTGTGTGAGAGAGAAAGAAAGAGAGTGTGACTGTGCGAGATAGGGAGAGAGTGTGAGTGCGAGAGATGGGGGGAGAGTGAGTGCAAGAGAGAGGCAGAGTGAGTGCGAGAGAGGCAGAGTGAGTGCGAGAGGGAAAGAGAGTGAGTGTGAGAGGGAGGGAGAGTAGTTGCGAGAGGGCGGGAGTGTGAGTGCGAGAGGGAGGGAGAGTGAGTGCGAGAGGAGAGAAGAGTGAGTGCGAGAGGAAGGGAGAGTCAGTGGGAGAGGGAGGGAGAGTCAGTGGGAGAGGGAGGGAGAGTGAGTGCAAGAGGGAGGGAGAGTGAGTGCGAGGGGGTGGGAGAGTCAGTGCGAGAGAGAGGGAGCGTGAGTGCGGGAGACAGGAAGCGTGAGTGCGACTGGGAGGGAGAGTAAGTGCGAGAGGGAGAGAGAGTGAGTGCGAGAGAGGGAGGGAGAGTGAGTGCGAGAGGGAGGGAGACTGTGTGAGAGAGGGAGGGAGACTGAGTGCGAGAGGTAGGAAGACTGAGTGAAAGAGGGTGGGAGACTGAGTACGAGAGAGGGAAAAAAAGTGCGAGAGAGAGGGAGAGTGAGTGCGAAAGGGAGGGAGAGTGAGTGCGAGAGAGAGGGAGAGTGAGGGCGAGAGGGAGGGAGAGTAAGTGCGAGCGAGAGAGCGTAAGTGCGAGAGACAGGGAGCGTGAGTGCGACTGGGAGGGAGAGTGAGTGCAAGAGGGAGGGAGAGTGAATGAGAGAGGGAGGGAGTATGATGTGAGAGTGTGAGACAGGGAGAGAGAGTCAGTGTGTGAGAGAGAAAGATAGAGAATGTGACTGTGCGAGATAGGGAGAGAGAGTGAGTGCGAGAGATGGGGGGGAGAGTGAGTGCAAGAGAGAGGCAGAGTGAGTGCGAGAGAGGCAGAGTGAGTGCGAGAGGGAATGAGAGTGAGTGCGAGAGGGAGGGAGAGTAGGTGCGAGAGGGAGGGAGAGTGAGTGCGAGAGGGAGGGAGAGTGAGTGCGAGAGGGAGGGAGAGTGAGTGCGAGAGGGAATGAGAGTGAGTGCGAGAGGGAGGGAGAGTAGATGTGAGAGGGAGGGAGAGTGAGTGCGAGAGGGAGGGAGACTGACTGAGAGAGGGTGGGAGACTGAGTGCGAGAGGGAGGAAGACTGAGTGCGAGAGGTTGGGAGAGTGAGTGCGAGAGAGAGGGAAAAAGAGTGCGAGAGAGAGAGAGAGTGAGAGCGAGCAGGAGGGAGAGTGAGAGCGAGAGGGAAGGAGAGTAAGTGCAAGAGGGAGGGAGAGTGAGTGTGAGAGGGAGGAAGAGTGAGTGCGAAAGGGAGGGAGTATGATGTGAGAGTGTGAGACAGGGAGAGAGAGACAGTGTGTGAGAGAGAAAGAAAGAGAGTGTGACTGTGCGAGATAGGGAGAGAGTGTGAGTGCGAGAGATGGGGGGAGAGTGAGTGCAAGAGAGAGGCAGAGTGAGTGCGAGAGAGGCAGAGTGAGTGCGAGAGGGAAAGAGAGTGAGTGTGAGAGGGAGGGAGAGTAGTTGCGAGAGGGCGGGAGTGTGAGTGCGAGAGGGAGGGAGAGTGAGTGCGAGAGGAGAGAAGAGTGAGTGCGAGAGGAAGGGAGAGTCAGTGGGAGAGGGAGGGAGAGTCAGTGGGAGAGGGAGGGAGAGTGAGTGCAAGAGGGAGGGAGAGTGAGTGCGAGAGGGTGGGAGAGTCAGTGCGAGAGAGAGGGAGCGTGAGTGCGGGAGACAGGAAGCGTGAGTGCGACTGGGAGGGAGAGTAAGTGCGAGAGGGAGAGAGAGTGAGTGCGAGAGAGGGAGGGAGAGTGAGTGCGAGAGGGAGGGAGACTGTGTGAGAGAGGGAGGGAGACTGAGTGCGAGAGGGAGGAAGACTGAGTGAAAGAGGGTGGGAGACTGAGTACGAGAGAGGGAAAAAGAGTGCGAGAGAGAGGGAGAGTGAGTGCGAAAGGGAGGGAGAGTGAGTGCGAGAGAGAGGGAGAGTGAGTGCGAGAGAGAGGGAGAGTGAGTGCGAGAGGGAGGGAGAGTAAGTGCGAGCGAGAGAGCGTAAGTGCGAGAGACAGGGAGCGTGAGTGCGACTGGGAGGGAGAGTGAGTGCAAGAGGGAGGGAGAGTGAATGAGAGAGGGAGGGAGTATGATGTGAGAGTGTGAGACAGGGAGAGAGAGTCAGTGTGTGAGAGAGAAAGATAGAGAATGTGACTGTGCGAGATAGGGAGAGAGAGTGAGTGCGAGAGATGGGGGGGAGAGTGAGTGCAAGAGAGAGGCAGAGTGAGTGCGAGAGAGGCAGAGTGAGTGCGAGAGGGAATGAGAGTGAGTGCGAGAGGGAGGGAGAGTAGGTGCGAGAGGGAGGGAGAGTGAGTGCGAGAGGGAGGGAGAGTGAGTGCGAGAGGGAGGGAGAGTGAGTGCGAGAGGGAGGGAGAGTGAGTGCGAGAGGACAGAAGAGTGACTGCGAGAGGAAAGGAGAGTGAGTGCGAGAGGAAGGGAGAGTCACTGGGAGAGGGAGGGAGAGAATGCGAGAGGGAGGGAGAGTGAGTGCGAGAGGGAGGGAGAGTGAGTGCGAGAAGGAAGGAGAGTGAGTGCATGAGGGTGAGAGTATGATGTGACAGTGAGACAAGGAGAGAGAATCATTGTGTGAGACAGAAAGATAGACAATGTGACTGTGAGATATAAGGAGAGAGAGTGAGTGCGAGAGGGAATGAGAGTGAGTGCGAGAGGGAGGGAGAGTAGATGCGAGAGGGAGGGAGAGTGAGTGCGAGAGGGAGGGAGAGTGAGTGCGAGAGGGAGGGAGAGTGAGTGCGAGAGGACAGAAGAGTGAGTGCGAGAGGAGAGGAGAGTGAGTGCGAGAGGAAGGGAGAGTCACTGGGAGAGGGAGGGAGAGAATGCGAGAGGGAGGGAGAGTGAGTGCGAGAGGAAAGGAGAGTGAGTGCGAGAGGGAGGGAGAGTGAGTGCGAGAGGGAGGGAGAGTGAGTGCGAGAGGGAAGGAGAGTGAGTGCATGAGGGTGAGAGTATGATGTGACAGTGAGACAAGGAGAGAGAATCATTGTGTGAGACAGAAAGATAGACAATGTGACTGTGAGATATAAGGAGAGAGAGTGAGTGCGAGAGTGAGTGCGAGATCGAGGGAGAGTGAGTGCGAGAGGACAGAAGAGTGAGTGCGAGAGGAAAGGAGAGTGAGTGCGAGAGGAAGGGAGAGTCAGTGGGAGAGGGAGGGAGAGAATGCGAGAGGGAGGGAGAGTGAGTGCGAAAGGGAGGGAGAGTGAGTGCGAGAGGGAGGGAGAGTGAGTGTGAGAGGGAGGGAGAGTGAGTGCGAGAGGGAAGGAGAGTGTGTGCGAGAGGGAGGGAGAGTGAGTGCGAGAGGGAGGGAGAGTGAGTGCGAGAGGACAGAAGAGTGAGTGCGAGAGGAAAGGAGAGTGAGTGCGAGAGGAAGGGAGAGTGAGTGGGAGAGGGAGGGAGAGAATGCGAGAGGGAGGGAGAGTGAGTGCGAAAGGGAGGGAGAGTGAGTGCGAGAGGGAGGGAGAGTGAGTGCGAGAGGGAGGGAGAGTGAGTGAGAGAGGGAGGGAGTATGATGTGAGAGTGTGAGAGAGGGAGAGAGAGTCAGTGTGTGAGAGAGAAAGAAAGAGAGTGTGACTGTGCGAGATAGGGAGAGGGAGAGAGTGTGAGTGCGAGAGATGGGGGCAGAGTCAGTGCAAGAGAGAGGCAGAGTGAGTGCGAGAGAGGCAGAATGAGTGCGAGAGGGAAAGAGAGTGAGTGCGAGAGGGAGGGAGAGTAGTTGCGAGAGGGAGGGAGTGTGAGTGCGAGAGGGAGGGAGAGTGAGTGCGAGAGGAGAGAAGAGTGAGTGCGAGAGGAAGGGAGAGTCAGTGGGAGAGGGAGGGAGAGTCAGAGGGAGAGGGAGGGAGAGTGGGTGCAAGGGGGAGGGAGAGTGAGTGCAAGAGGGAGGAAGACTGAGTGCGAGAGGAAGGAAGAATTAGTGCGTGAGGGTGGGAGAGTCAGTGCGAGAGGGTGGGAGAGTCAGTGCAAGACGGAGGGAGTGTGAGTGCGAGAGTGAGTGCGAGATCGAGGGAGAGTGAGTGCGAGAGGAAGGGAGAGTGAGTGCGAGAGGAAGGGAGAGTGAGAGCAAGAGGGAGGGAGACTGACTGAGAGAGGGAGGGAGAGTGAGTGTGAGAGGTAGGAAGAGTGAGTGAGAGAGGGAGGGAGTATGATGTGAGAGTGTGAGACAGGGAGAGAGAGTCAGTGTGTGAGAGAGAAAGAAAGAGAGTGTGACTGTGCGAGATAGGGAGAGGGAGAGAGTGTGAGTGCGAGAGATGGGGGGAGAGTCAGTGCAAGAGAGAGGCAGAGTGAGTGCGAGAGAGGCAGAGTGAGTTCGAGAGGGAAAGAGAGTGAGTGCGAGAGGGAGGGAGAGAAGTTGCGAGAGGGAGGGAGTGTGAGTGCGAGAGGGAGGGAGAGTGAGTGCGAGAGGAGAGAAGAGTGAGTGCGAGAGGGAGGGAGAGTCAGTGGGAGAGGGAAGGAGAGTCAGTGGGAGAGGGAGGGAGAGTGAGTGCAAGAGAGAGGGAGAGTGAGTGCGGGAGGGTGGAAGAGTCAGTGCGAGAGAGAGGGAGCGTGAGTGCGGGAGACAGGAAGCGTGAGTGCGACTGGGAGGGAGAGTGAGTGCGAGAGGGAGGTAGAGTGAGTGCGAGAGAGGGAGGGAGAGTGAGTGCGAGAGGGAGGGAGACTGTGTGAGAGAGGGAGGGAGACTGAGTGCGAGAGGGAGGAAGACTGAGTGCAAGAGGGTGGGAGACTGAGTACGAGAGAGAGGGAAAAAGAATGCGAGAGAGAGGGAGAGTGAGTGCGAGAGGGAGGGAGAGTGAGTGCGAAGAGAGGGAGAGTGATGCGAGAGGGAGGGAGAGTGAGTGCGAGAGAGAGAGCGTGAGTGCGAGAGACAGGGAGCGTGAGTGCGACTGGGAGGGAGAGTGAGTGCGAGAGGGAGGGAGAGTGAGTGAGAGAGGGAGGGAGTATGATGTGAGAGTGTGAGACAGGGAGAGAGAGTCAGTGTGTGAGAGAGAAAGATAGAGAATGTGACTGTGCGAGATAGGGAGAGAGCGAGTGCGAGAGATGGGGGGAGAGTGAGTGCAAGAGAGAGGCAGAGTGAGTGCGAGAGAGGCAGAGTGAGTGCGAGAGGGAATGAGAGTGAGTGCGAGAGGGAGGGAGAGTAGGTGCGAGAGGGAGGGAGAGTGAGTGCGAGAGGGAGGGAGAGTGAGTGCGAGAGGGAGGGAGAGTGAGTGCAAGAGGGAGGGAGAGTGAGTGCGAGAGGACAGAAGAGTGAGTGCGAGAGGAAAGGAGAGTGAGTGCGAGAGGAAGGGAGAGTCACTGGGAGAGGGAGGGAGAGAATGCGAGAGGGAGGGAGAGTGAGTGCGAGAGGAAAGGAGAGTGAGTGCGAGAGGGAGGGAGAGTGAGTGCGAGAGGGAGGGAGAGTGAGTGCGAGAGGGAGGAAGACTGAGTGCGAGGGAGAGGGAAAAAGAGTGCGAGAGAGAGGGAGAGTGAGTGCGAGCGGGAGGGAGAGTGAGTGCGAAGAGAGGGAGAGTGAGTGCGAGAGGAAGGAAGAGTGAGTGCATGAGGGTGGGAGAGTCAGTGCGAGAGGATGGGAGAGTCAGTGCAAGACGGAGGGAGTGTGAGTGCGAGAGTGAGTGCGAGATCGAGGGAGAGTGAGTGCGAGAGGGAGGGAGAGTGAGTGTGAGAGGGAGGGAAACTGAGTGCGAGAGGGAGGAAGACTGAGTGCGAGAGGGAGGAAGACTGAATGCAAGAGGGTGGGAGACTGAGTACGAGAGAGAGGGAAAAAGAATGCGAGAGAGAGGGAGAGTGAGTGCGAGAGGGAGGGAGAGTGAGTGCGAAGAGAGGGAGAGTGAGTGCGAGAGGGAGGGAGAGTGAGTGCGAGAGAGAGAGCGTGAGTGCGAGAGACAGGGAGCGTGAGTGCGACTGGGAGGGAGAGTGAGTGCGAGAGGGAGGGAGAGTGAGTGAGAGAGGGAGGGAGAGTAGGTGCGAGAGGGAGGGAGAGTGAGTGCGAGAGGGAGGGAGAGTGAGTGCGAGAGGGAGGGAGAGTGAGTGCGAGAGGGAGGGAGAGTGAGTGCGAGAGGACAGAAGAGTGAGTGCGAGAGGAAAGGAGAGTGAGTGCGAGAGGAAGGGAGAGTCACTGGGAGAGGGAGGGAGAGAATGCGAGAGGGAGGGAGAGTGAGTGCGAGAGGAAAGGAGAGTGAGTGCGAGAGGGAGGGAGAGTGAGTGCGAGAGGGAGGGAGAGTGAGTGCGAGAGGGAGGGAGAGTGAGTTCATGAGGGTGAGAGTATGATGTGACAGTGAGACAAGGCGAGAGAATCATTGTGTGAGAGAGAAAGATAGAGAATGTGACTGTGAGAGATAAGGAGAGAGAGTGAGTGCGAGAGTGAGTGCGAGATCGAGGGAGAGTGAGTGCGAGAGGAAGGGAGTGTGAGTGCGAGAGGAAGGGAGACTGAGTGCGAGAGGGAGGAAGACTGAGTGCGAGAGGGAGGAAGACTGAGTGCGAGGGAGAGGGAAAAAGAGTGCGAGAGAGAGGGAGAGTGAGTGCGAGCGGGAGGGAGAGTGAGTGCGAGTGGGTGGGAGAGTGAGTGCGAGAGGGAGGAAGACTGAGTGCGAGAGGAAGGAAGAGTGAGTGCGTGAGGGTGGGAGAGTCAGTGCGAGAGGGTGGGAGAGTCAGTGCAAGACAGAGGGAGTGTGAGTGCGAGAGTGAGTGCGAGATCGAGGGAGAGTGAGTGCGAGAGGGAGGGAGACTGAGTGTGAGAGGGAGGGAAACTGAGTGCGAGAGGGAGGAAGACTGAGTGCGAGAGGGAGGAAGACTGAGTGCAAGAGGGTGGGAGACTGAGTACGAGAGAGAGGGAAAAAGAATGCGAGAGAGAGGGACAGTGAGTGCGAGAGGGAGGGAGAGTGAGTGCGAAGAGAGGGAGAGTGAGTGCGAGAGGGAGGGAGAGTGAGTGCGAGAGAGAGAGCGTGAGTGCGAGAGACAGGGAGCGTGAGTGCGACTGGGAGGGAAGTGAGTGCGAGAGGGAGGGAGAGTGAGTGAGAGAGGGAGGGAGTATGATGTGAGAGTGTGATACAGGGAGAGAGGGTCAGTGTGTGAGAGAGAAAGATTGAGAATGTGACTGTGCGAGATAGGGAGAGAGTGAGTGCGAGAGATGGGGGGAGAGTGAGTGCAAGAGAGAGGCAGAGTGAGTGCGAGAGAGGCAGAGTGAGTGCGAGAGGGAATGAGAGTGAGTGCGAGAGGGAGGGAGAGTAGGTGCGAGAGGGAGGGAGAGTGAGTGCGAGAGGGAGGGAGAGTGAGTGCGAGAGGGAGGGAGAGTGAGTGCGAGAGGACAGAAGAGTGAGTGCGAGAGGAAAGGAGAGTGAGTGCGAGAGGAAGGGAGAGTCACTGGGAGAGGGAGGGAGAGAATGCGAGAGGGAGGGAGAGTGAGTGCGAGAGGAAAGGAGAGTGAGTGCGAGAGGGAGGGAGAGTGAGTGCGAGAGGGAGGGAGAGTGAGTGCGAGAGGGAGGGAGAGTGAGTGCGAGAGGGAGGGAGAGTGAGTTCATGAGGGTGAGAGTATGATGTGACAGTGAGACAAGGCGAGAGAATCATTGTGTGAGAGAGAAAGATAGAGAATGTGACTGTGAGAGATAAGGAGAGAGAGTGAGTGCGAGAGTGAGTGCGAGATCGAGGGAGAGTGAGTGCGAGAGGAAGGGAGTGTGAGTGCGAGAGGAAGGGAGACTGAGTGCGAGAGGGAGGAAGACTGAGTGCGAGAGGGAGGAAGACTGAGTGCGAGGGAGAGGGAAAAAGAGTGCGAGAGAGAGGGAGAGTGAGTGCGAGCGGGAGGGAGAGTGAGTGCGAGTGGGTGGGAGAGTGAGTGCGAGAGGGAGGAAGACTGAGTGCGAGAGGAAGGAAGAGTGAGTGCGTGAGGGTGGGAGAGTCAGTGCGAGAGGGTGGGAGAGTCAGTGCAAGACGGAGGGAGTGTGAGTGCGAGAGTGAGTGTGAGATCGAGGGAGAGTGAGTGCGAGAGGGAGGGAGACTGAGTGTGAGAGGGAGGGAAACTGAGTGCGAGAGGGAGGAAGACTGAGTGCGAGAGGGAGGGAGACTGAGTGCGAGAGGGTGGGAGACTCAGTGGGAGAGAGAGGGAAAAAGAGTGCGAGAGAGAGGGAGAGTGAGTGCGAGCAGGAGGGAGAGTGAGTGCGAGAGGGTGGGAGAGTGAGTGCGAGAAGGAGGGAGGGTGAGAGCGAGAGACAGGGAGCGTGAGTGCGAGAGGGAAGGAGAGTGAGTGCGAGAGGGAGGGAGAGTGAGTGCGAGAGGGAGAGAGAGTGAGTGCGAGAGGGAGGGAGACTGAGAGAGGGAGGGAGACCGACTGCGAGAGGGAGGAAGACTGAGTGCAAGAGAGAGGGAAAAAGAGTGGGAGAGAGAGGGAGAGTGAGTGCGAGAGAGAGAGGGAGAGTGAATGCGAGAGAGAGGGAGAGTGAGTGCGAGAGAGAGAGAGCGTGAGTGCGAGAGACAGGGAGCGTGAGTGCGACTGGGAGGGAGAGTGAGTGCGAGAGGGAGGGAGAGTGAGTGCGAGAGGGAGGGAGTATGATGTGAGAGTGTGAGACAGGGAGAGAGAGTCAGTGTGTGAGAGAGAAAGATAGAGAATGTGACTGTGCGAGATAGGGAGAGAGAGTGAGTGCGAGAGATGGGGGAGACAGAGTGCAAGAGAGAGGCAGAGTGAGTGCGAGAGGGAAAGAGAGTGAGTGCGATAGGGAGGGAGAGTAGGTGCGAGAGGGAGGGAGAGTGAGTGCGAGAGGGAGGGAGAGTGAGTGCGAGAGGGAGGGAGAGTGAGTGCGAGAGGGAGGGAGAGTGATGCAAGGACAGAAGAGTGAGTGCGAGAGGAGAGGAGAGTGAGTGCGAGAGGAAGGGAGAGTCAGTGGGAGAGGGAGGGTGAGTGAGTGCGAGACGGTGTGAGAGTGAATGCGAGAGGGAGGAAGAATGAGTGCGTGAGGGTGGGAGAGTCAGTGGGAGAGGGTGGGAGAGTCAGTGCAAGACGGAGGGAGTGTGAGTGCGAGAGTGAGTGTGAGATCGAGGGAGAGTGATTGCGAGAGGAAGGGAGAGTGAGTGCGAGAGGAAGGGAGAGTGAGTGCGAGAGGGAGGGAGACTGAGTGAGAGAGGGTGGGAGACTGAGTGCGAGAGGGAGGAAGACTGAGTGCGAGAGGGTGGGAGAGTGAGTGCGAGAGAGAGGGAAAAAGAGTGCGAGAGAGAGGGAGAGTGAGAGCGAGCGGGAGGGAGAGTGAGAGCGAGAGGGAGGGAGAGTAAGTGCGAGAGGGAGGGAGAGTGAGTGTGAGAGGTAGGAAGAGTGAGTGCGAAAGGGAGGGAGTATGATGTGAGAGTGTGAGACAGGGAGAGAGAGTCAGTGTGTGAGAGAGAAAGAAAGAGAGTGTGACTGTGCGAGATAGGGAGAGGGAGAGAGTGTGAGTGCGAGAGATGGGGGGAGAGTCAGTGCAAGAGAGAGGCAGAGTGAGTGCGAGAGAGGCAGAGTGAGTGCGAGAGAGAGTGCGTGAGTGCGAGAGACAGGGAGCGTGAGTGCGACTGGGAGGGAGAGTGAGTGCGAGAGGGAGGGAGAGTGAGTGAGAGAGGGAGGGAGTATGATGTGAGAGTGTGAGACAGGGAGAGAGAGTCAGTGTGAGAGAGAAAGATAGAGAATGTGACTGCGAGATAGGGAGAGAGTGAGTGCGAGAGATGGGGGGAGAGTGAGTGCAAGAGAGAGGCAGAGTGAGTGCGAGAGAGGCAGAGTGAGTGCGAGAGGGAAAGAGAGTGAGTGTGAGAGGGAGGGAGAGTAGTTGCGAGAGGGTGGGAGTGTGAGTGCGAGATGGAGGGAGAGTGAGTGCGAGAGGAGAGAAGAGTGAGTGCGAGAGGAAGGGAGAGTCAGTGGGAGAGGGAGGGAGAGTCAGTGGGAGAGGGAGGGAGAGTGAGTGCGAGAGGAAGGAAGAATGAGTGCGTCAGGGTGGGAGAGTCAGTGCGAGAGGGTGGGAGAGTCAGTGCAAGACGGAGGGAGTGTGAGTGCGAGAATGAGTGCGAGATCGAGGGAGAGTGAGTGCGAGAGGAAGGGAGAGTGAGTGCGAGAGGAAGGGAGAGTGAGTGCGAGAGGGAGGGAGACTGAGTGCGAGAGGGAGGAAGACTGAGTGCGAGAGGGTGGGAGAGTGAGTGCGAGAGAGAGGGAAAAAGAGTGCGAGAGAGAGAGAGAGTGAGAGCGAGCAGGAGGGAGAGTGAGAGCGAGAGGGAAGGAGAGTAAGTGCGAGAGAGAGGCAGAGTGAGTGCGAGAGAGGCAGAGTGAGTGCGAGAGGGAAAGAGAGTGAGTGTGAGAGGGAGGGAGAGTAGTTGCGAGAGGGCGGGAGTGTGAGTGCGAGAGGGAGGGAGAGTGAGTGCGAGAGGAGAGAAGAGTGAGTGCGAGAGGAAGGGAGAGTCAGTGGGAGAGGGAGGGAGAGTCAGTGGGAGAGGGAGGGAGAGTGAGTGCAAGAGGGAGGGAGAGTGAGTGCGAGGGGGTGGGAGAGTCAGTGCGAGAGAGAGGGAGCGTGAGTGCGGGAGACAGGAAGCGTGAGTGCGACTGGGAGGGAGAGTAAGTGCGAGAGGGAGAGAGAGTGAGTGCGAGAGAGGGAGGGAGAGTGAGTGCGAGAGGGAGGGAGACTGTGTGAGAGAGGGAGGGAGACTGAGTGCGAGAGGTAGGAAGACTGAGTGAAAGAGGGTGGGAGACTGAGTACGAGAGAGGGAAAAAAAGTGCGAGAGAGAGGGAGAGTGAGTGCGAAAGGGAGGGAGAGTGAGTGCGAGAGAGAGGGAGAGTGAGTGCGAGAGGGAGGGAGAGTAAGTGCGAGCGAGAGAGCGTGAGTGCGAGAGACAGGGAGCGTGAGTGCGACTGGGAGGGAGAGTGAGTGCAAGAGGGAGGGAGAGTGAATGAGAGAGGGAGGGAGTATGATGTGAGAGTGTGAGACAGGGAGAGAGAGTCAGTGTGTGAGAGAGAAAGATAGAGAATGTGACTGTGCGAGATAGGGAGAGAGAGTGAGTGCGAGAGATGGGGGGAGAGTGAGTGCAAGAGAGAGGCAGAGTGAGTGCGAGAGAGGCAGAGTGAGTGCGAGAGGGAATGAGAGTGAGTGCGAGAGGGAGGGAGAGTAGGTGCGAGAGGGAGGGAGAGTGAGTGCGAGAGGGAGGGAGAGTGAGTGCGAGAGGGAGGGAGAGTGAGTGCGAGAGGACAGAAGAGTGACTGCGAGAGGAAAGGAGAGTGAGTGCGAGAGGAAGGGAGAGTCACTGGGAGAGGGAGGGAGAGAATGCGAGAGGGAGGGAGAGTGAGTGCGAGAGGGAGGGAGAGTGAGTGCGAGAAGGAAGGAGAGTGAGTGCATGAGGGTGAGAGTATGATGTGACAGTGAGACAAGGAGAGAGAATCATTGTGTGAGAGAGAAAGATAGAGAATGTGACTGTGAGATATAAGGAGAGAGAGTGAGTGCGAGAGGGAATGAGAGTGAGTGCGAGAGGGAGGGAGAGTAGATGCGAGAGGGAGGGAGAGTGAGTGCGAGAGGGAGGGAGAGTGAGTGCGAGAGGGAGGGAGAGTGAGTGCGAGAGGACAGAAGAGTGAGTGCGAGAGGAAAGGAGAGTGAGTGCGAGAGGAAGGGAGAGTCAGTCGGAGAGGGAGGGAGAGAATGCGAGAGGGAGGGAGAGTGAGTGCGAGAGGAAAGGAGAGTGAGTGCGAGAGGGAGGGAGAGTGAGTGCATGAGGGTGAGAGTATGATGTGACAGTGAGACAACGAGTGAGAATCATTGTGTGAGAGAGAAAGATAGAGAATGTGACTGTGAGAGATAAGGAGAGAGGGTGAGTGCGAGAGTGAGTGCGAGATCGAGGGAGAGTGAGTGCAAGAGAGAGGCAGAGTGAGTGCGAGACAGGCAGAGTGAGTGCGAGAGGGAATGAGAGTGAGTGCGAGAGGGAGGGAGAGTAGGTGCGAGAGGGAGGGAGAGTGAGTGCGAGAGGGAGGGAGAGTGAGTGCGAGAGGGAGGGAGAGTGAGTGCGAGAGGACAGAAGAGTGAGTGCGAGAGGAAAGGAGAGTGAGTGCGAGAGGAAGGGAGAGTCACTGGGAGAGGGAGGGAGAGAATGTGAGAGGGAGGAAGAGTGAGTGCGAGAGGGAGGAAGACTGAGTGCGAGAGGGAGGAAGACTGAGTGCGAGAGAGAGGGAAAAAGAGTGCGAGAGAGAGGGAGAGTGAGTGCGAGCGGGAGGGAGAGTGAGTGCGAGAGGGTGTGAGAGTGAGTGCGAGGGGGAGGAATACTGAGTGCGAGAGGAAGGAAGAGTGTGTGCGTGAGGGTGGGAGAGTCAGTGCGAGAGGGTGGGAGAGTCAGTGCAAGACGGAGGGAGTGAGAGTGCGAGAGTGAGTGCGAGATCGAGGGAGAGTGAGTGCGAGAGGAAGGGAGAGTGAGTGCGAGAGGAAGGGAGAGTGAGTGCGAGAGGGAGGGAGACTGACTGAGAGAGGGTGGGAGACTGAGTGCGAGAGGGAGGAAGACTGAGTGCGAGAGGTTGGGAGAGTGAGTGCAAGAGAGAGGGAAAAAGAGTGCGAGAGAGAGGGAGAGTGAGAGCGAGCGGGAGGGAGAGTGAGAGCGAGAGGGAGGGAGAGTAAGTGCGAGAGGGAGGGAGAGTGAGTGTGAGAGGTAGGAAGAGTGAGTGCGAGAGGGACGGAGTATGATGTGAGAGTGTGAGACAGGGAGAGAGAGTCAGTGTGTGAGAGAGAAAGAAAGAGAGTGTGACTGTGCGAGATAGGGAGAGGGAGAGAGTGTGAGTGCGAGAGATGGGGGCAGAGTCAGTGCAAGAGAGAGGCAGAGTGAGTGCGAGAGAGGCAGAGTGAGTGCGAGAGGGAAAGAGAGTGAGTGCGAGAGGGAGGGAGAGTAGTTGCGAGAGGGAGGGAGTGTGAGTGCGAGAGGGAGGGACAGTGAGTTCGAGAGGAGAGAAGAGTGAGTGCGAGAGGAAGGGAGAGTCAGTGGGAGAGGGAGGGAGAGTCAGAGGGAGAGGGAGGGAGAGTGGGTGCAAGAGGGAGGGAGAGTGAGTGCGAGAGGGAGGAAGACTGAGTGCGAGAGGAAGGAAGAATGAGTGCGTGAGGGTGGGAGAGTCAGTGCGAGAGGGTGGGAGAGTCAGTGCAAGACGGAGGGAGTGTGAGTGCGAGAGTGAGTGCGAGATCGAGGGAGGGTGAGTGCGAGAGGAAGGGAGAGTGAGTGCGAGAGGAAGGGAGAGTGAGAGCAAGAGGGAGGGAGACTGACTGAGAGAGGGAGGGAGAGTGAGTGTGAGAGGTAGGAAGAGTGAGTGAGAGAGGGAGGGAGTATGATGTGAGAGTGTGAGACAGGGAGAGAGAGTCAGTGTGTGAGAGAGAAAGAAAGAGAGTGTGACTGTGCGAGATAGGGAGAGGGAGAGAGTGTGAGTGCGAGAGATGGGGGGAGAGTCAGTGCAAGAGAGAGGCAGAGTGAGTGCGAGAGAGGCAGAGTGAGTGCGAGAGGGAAAGAGAGTGAGTGCGAGAGGGAGGGAGAGAAGTTGCGAGAGGGAGGGAGTGTGAGTGCGAGAGGGAGGGAGAGTGAGTGCGAGAGGAGAGAAGAGTGAGTGCGAGAGGGAGGGAGAGTCAGTGGGAGAGGGAGGGAGAGTCAGTGGGAGAGGGAGGGAGAGTGAGTGCAAGAGGGAGGGAGAGTGAGTGCGAGAGGGTGGGAGAGTCAGTGCGAGAGAGAGGGAGCGTGAGTGCGGGAGACAGGAAGCGTGAGTGCGACTGGGAGGGAGAGTGAGTGCGAGAGGGAGGGAGAGTGAGTGCGAGAGAGGGAGGGAGACTGAGTGCGAGAGGGAGGAAGACTGAGTGCAAGAGGGTGGGAGACTGAGTACGAGAGAGAGGGAAAAAGAATGCGAGAGAGAGGGAGAGTGAGTGCGAGAGGGAGGGAGAGTGAGTGCGAAGAGAGGGAGAGTGAGTGCGAGAGGGAGGGAGAGTGAGTGCGAGAGAGAGAGCGTGAGTGCAAGAGACAGGGAGCGTGAGTGCGACTGGGAGGGAGAGTGAGTGCGAGAGGGAGGGAGAGTGAGTGAGAGAGGGAGGGAGTATGATGTGAGAGTGTGAGACAGGGAGAGAGAGTCAGTGTGTGAGAGAGAAAGATAGAGAATGTGACTGTGCGAGATAGGGAGAGAGTGAGTGCGAGAGATGGGGGGAGAGTGAGTGCAAGAGAGAGGCAGAGTGAGTGCGAGAGAGGCAGAGTGAGTGCGAGAGGGAATGAGAGTGTGCGAGAGGGAGGGAGAGTAGGTGCGAGAGGGAGGGAGAGTGAGTGCGAGAGGGAGGGAGAGTGCGTGCGAGAGGGAGGGAGAGTGAGTGCGAGAGGGAGGGAGAGTGAGTGCGAGAGGACAGAAGAGTGAGTGCGAGAGGAAAGGAGAGTGAGTGCGAGAGGAAGGGACAGTCACTGGGAGAGGGAGGGAGAGAATGCGAGAGGGAGGGAGAGTGAGTGCGAGAGGAAAGGAGAGTGAGTGCGAGAGGGAGGGAGAGTGAGTGCGAGAGGGAGGGAGAGTGAGTGCGAGAGGGACGGAGAGTGAGTGCATGAGGGTGAGAGTATGATGTGACAGTGAGACAAGGAGAGAGAATCATTGTGTGAGAGAGAAAGATAGAGAATGTGACTGTGAGAGATAAGGAGAGAGAGTGAGTGCGAGAGAGTGCGAGATCGAGGGAGTGTGAGTGCGAGAGGAAGGGAGTGTGAATGCGAGAGGAAGGGAGACTGAGTGCGAGAGGGAGGAAGACTGAGTGCGAGAGGGAGGAAGACTGAGTGCAAGGGAGAGGGAAAAAGAGTGCGAGAGAGAGGGAGACTGAGTGCGAGAGGAAGGGAGTGTGAGTGCGAGAGGAAGGGAGACTGAGTGCGAGAGGGAGGAAGACTGAGTGCGAGCGGGAGGGAGAGTGAGTGCGAGTGGGTGGGAGAGTCAGTGCGAGAGGGAGGAAGACTGAGTGCGAGAGGAAGGAAGAGTGAGTGCGTGAGGGTGGGAGAGTCAGTGTGAGAGGGTGGGAGAGTCAGTGCAAGACGGAGGGAGTGTGACTGCGAGAGTGAGTGCGAGATCGAGGGAGAGTGAGTGCGAGAGGGAGGGAGACTGAGTGTGAGAGGGAGGGAAACTGAGTGCGAGAGGGAGGAAGACTGAGTGCGAGAGGGTGGGAGACTGAGTGCGAGAGAGAGGGAAAAAGAGTGCGAGAGAGAGGGCGAGTGAGTGCGAGCAGGAGGGAGAGTGAGTGCGAGAGGGTGGGAGAGTGAGTGCGAGACGGAGGGAGGGTGAGAGCGAGAGACAGGGAGCGTGAGTGCGAGAGGGACGGAGAGTGAGTGCGAGAGGGTGGGAGAGTGAGTGCGAGAGGGAGGGAGAGTGAGTGCGAGAGGGAGAGAGAGTGAGTGCGAAAGGGAGGGAGACTGAGTGAGAGAGGGAGGGAGACCGACTGCGAGAGGGAGGAAGACTGAGTGCAAGAGAGAGGGAAAAAGAGTGCGAGAGAGAGGGAGAGTGAGTGCGAGAGAGAGGGAGAGTGAATGCGAGAGAGAGGGAGAGTGAGTGCGAGAGAGAGAGAGCGTGAGTGCGAAAGACAGGGAGCGTGAGTGCGACTGGGAGGGAGAGTGAGTGCGAGAGGGAGGGAGAGTGAGTGCGAGAGGGAGGGAGTATGATGTGAGAGTGTGAGACAGGGAGAGAGAGTCAGTGTGTGAGAGAGAAAGATAGAGAATGTGACTGTGCGAAATAGGGAGAGAGAGTGAGTGCGAGAGATGGGGGAGAGAGAGTGCAAGAGAGAGGCAGAGTGAGTGCGAGAGAGGCAGAGTGAGTGCGAGAGGGAAAGAGAGTGAGTGCGAGAGGGAGGGAGAGTGGGTGCGAGAGGGAGGGAGAGTGGGTGCGCGAGGAAGAGAGAGTGAGTGCAAGAGGTTGGGAGAGTGAGTGCGAGAGGGAGGGAGAGTGAGTGCATGAGGGAGGGAGAGTGAGTGCGAGAGGGAGGGAGAGTGAGTGCAAGAGGGTGGGAGATTCAGTGCAAGAGGGAGTGTGAGTGCGAGAGGAAAGGAGAGTGAGTGCGAGAGGGAGGGAGAGTGAGTGCGAGAGTGAGTGCAAGAGCAAGGGAGACTGAATGCGAGAGCGAGGGAGAGTGAGTGTAGGAGGGAGAGAGAGTTAGTGGGAGAGGGAAGGAGAGTGTGTTTGAGAGGGAAGGAGAGTCAGTGCGAGAGGGAGGGAGAGTGAGTGCCAGAGAGTGCGAAAGTGAGTGCGAGAGCGAGGGAGAGTGAATGCGAGGGAGGGAGAGTGAGTGTGCGAGGGAGGGAGAGTGAGTGGGAGAGGGAAGGAGAGTGAATTTGAGAGGGAGGGAGAGTCAGTGTGCGAGGGAGGGAGAGTGAGTGTCAGAGGGAGGGAGAGTGAGCGTCAGAGGGAGGGAGAATGAGTGCGAGAATGAGGGCCAGTGAGTGTGAGAGAGATGGAGAGTGAGTGTGAGAGAGGAGAGTGAATGCGAGAGAGAGGGAGCATGAGTGCGAGAGACAGGGAGCGTGAGTGGGACTGGGAGGGAGAGTAAGTACGAGAGGGAGGGAGAGTGAGTGCGAGAGGGAGGGAGAGTGAGTGCGAGAGGGAGGGAGAGTGAGTGTGAGAGGGAGGAAGAGTGAGTGCGAGAGGGAGGAAGAGTGAGTGCGAGAGGGTGGGAGAGTCAGTGCGAGAGGGTGGGAGAGTCAGTGCAAGACGGAGGGAGTGTGAGTGCGAGAGTGAGTGCGAGATCGAGGAAGAGTGAGTGCGAGAGGAAGGGAAAGTGAGTGCGACAGGAAGGGAGAGTGAGTGCGAGAGGGAGGGAGACTGAGTGAGAGAGGGTGGGAAACTGAGTGCGAGAGAGAGGGAAAAAGAGTGCGAGAGAGAGGGAGAGTGAGAGTGAGCGGGAGGGAGAGTAAGTGCGAGAGGGAGGGAGAGTGAGTGTGAGAGGGAGGAAGAGTGAGTGCAAGTGGGAGGGAGTATGATGTGAGAGTGTGAGACAGGGAGAGAGAGTCAGTGTGTGAGACAGAAAGATAGAGAATGTGACTGTGCGAGATAGGGAGAGTGAGTGAGTGTGAGAGATGTGGGGAGAGTGAATGCAAGAGAGAGGCAGAGTGAGTGCAAGAGAAAGGCAGATTGAGTGCGAGAGGGAAAGAGAATGAGTGTGAGAGAGAGGGAGAGTGGGTGCGAGAGGAAGGGAGAGAGAGTGCGAGAGGAAGAGAGAGTGAGTGCCAGAGGGTGGGAGAGTGAGTGCGAGAGGGAGGGAGAGTGAGTGCGGGAGGGAGGGAGAGTGAGTTCGAGAGGAAGGAAGATTGAGTGCGAGAGGGTGGGAGAGTCAGTGCGGGAGGGTGGGAGAGTCAGTGCAAGAGGGAGGGAGTGATTGCGAGAGTGAGTGTGAGATCGAGGGAGAGTGAGTGCGAGAGGAAGGGAGAGTGAGTGCGAGAGGAAGGGAGAGTGAGTGCGAGATGGAGGGAGACTGAGTGAGAGAGGGAGGGAGACTGAGTGCCAGAGGGAGGAAGACTGAGTGCGAGAGGGTGGGAGCATGAATGCGAGAGAGAGGCAAAAAGAGTGCGAGAGAGAGGGAGAGTGAGTGCGAGCGGGAGAGAGAGTGAGTGCGAGAGGGTGGAAGAGTGGGAGCGAGAGGGAGGGAGAGTAAGTGCGAGAGGGTGGGAGAGTGAGTGCGAGAGGGAGGGAGAGTGAGTGAGAGAGGGAGGGAGAGTGAGTGCGAGAGGAAGGGAGAGTGAGTGCGAGAGGGAGGGAGAGAGTGCGAGCGGGAGGGAGATTGTGTGCGAGAGGGAGGGAGAATGAGTGCGAGAGGGTGGGAGAGGGAGTGCGAGAGCGTGGGAGAGGGAGTGCGAGAGGGTGGGAGTATGATGTGAGAGTGTGAGACAGGGAGAGAGAGTCAGTGTGTGAGAGAGAAAGATAGAGAATGTGACTGTGCAAGATAAGGAGAGAGTGTGAGTGCGAGAGATGGGGGGAAAGTGAGTGCAAGAGAGAGGCAGAGTGAGTGCGAGAGAGGCAGAGTGAGTGCGAGAGGGAAAGAGAGTGAGTGTGAGAGGGAGGGAGAGTAGGTGCGAGAGGGAGGGAGTGTGGGTGCGAGAGGAAGGGAGAGTGAGTGCGAGAGGAAGGGAGAGTGAGTGCAAGAGGAAGGGAGAGTGAGTGCGAGAGGGAGGGAGAGTGCAAGAGATTGAGGGAGAGGGTGTGTGCGTGACAGAGATAGATAGTGAGAGAGAGAGTGAGAGTGAGAGTGAGGGAGAGAGAGAGGGAGAGAGAGTGTGCGCAATAGAGACTGTATGTGAGAGAGAGAGCATATGAGTGAGATTATGAGAGAGACAGACAGACAATGTGTGTATGCGACAAGGTGATAGTGAGAGCGAGAGACAGTGATGGTGTGACGGAGATTGACTGTGACAGAGAGTGAGTGTGAGAGAATGAGCAAGAGAGAGAGAAAGATAGGGGTGAGAGAGAGCGATTGATAGAGCGCAGGAGTGAGAGCAAGAAAGACAGCAAGAGAGGCAGGGACAACGAGTGGCAGAGACAGAGAGGGAGAGAGAGTCAGCGTGTGAGAGAGAAAGATAGAGAGTGTGACTGTGCAAGAGAAGGAGAGAGAGTGAGTGCGAGAGAGGGAGGGAGCGTGAGTGCTACAGTGAAAGAGAGTGAGAGCGAGAGGGTGGGAGGGTGAGTGCGAGAGGGAGGGAGAGTGAGTGCGTGAGGGAGGGAGAGTGAGTGCATGAGGGAGAGAGTATGATGTGACAGTGAGACAAGGAGAGAGAATCATTGTGTGAGAGAGAAAGATAGAGAATGTGACTGTGAGAGATAGGGAGAGAGAGTGAGTGCGAGAGTGGGAGGGAGAGTGAGTGCAAGAGATGGGGGAGAGTGAGTGCAAGAGAGAGGCAGAGTGAGTGCAAGAGAGAGGCAGATTGAGTGCGAGAGTGAAAGAGAATGAGTGCGAGAAGGAGGGAGAGTCAGTGCGAGAGGGTGGGAGAGTCTGTGCGAGAGGAAGGGAGAGTCAGTGCAAGAGGGAGGGAGTGTGAGTGCGAGAGCGAGTGCGAGAGGAAGGGAGAGTGAGTGCGAGAGGCAGAGAGTATAATGTGAGAGTGTGAGACGGAGAGAGCGTCAGTGTGTGAGAGAGAAAGATAGTGAGTGCAATGGTTCGAGATAGGGAGAGAGAGTGAGTGTGAGAGAGGGAGGGAGAGTGAGTGCGAGAGTGAGGGAGAGTGAATGCAGGAGAGTGAGTGCGAGAGGGAGGAAGAGTGACTGCGAGAGGCAGGTACAGTGAGTCCGAGAGGGTGGGAGTGTGAATGGGAGAGGGAGGGAGAGTGAGTGCAAGAGGGAAGGAGAGTGAGTGCGAGAGTGAGGGACAGTGAGTGCGAGAGGAAGGGAGAGTGAGTGCAAGAGTGAGGGAGAGGGAGTGCAGGAGTGTGAGGGAGAGAGAGTGCAGGAGTGTGAGGGAGAGGGTGTGTGCGTGACAGAGAGAGACAGTGAGAGAGAGTGTGAGAGTGAGAGTGAGGGACAGAGAGAGGGAGAGAGAGAGAGAGTGTGCGAGAGAGGGAGGGACCATGAGTGCGACAGTGAAAAAGAGTGAGTGCAAGAGGGCGCGAGAGTGAGAAAGAGAGGTAGGGAGAGTGAGTGCAAGAGGGACGGAGAGTGAGTGCGAGAGGGAGGGAGAGTGAGTGCGTGAGGGAGGGAGAGTGAGTTAGTGAGGGAGAGAGTATGATGTGAGAGTGAGACAAGGAGAGAGAATCATTGTGTGAGAGAGAAAGATAGGGAATGTGACTGTGAGAGATAGGGAGAGAGAGTGAGTGCGAAAGAGGGAGGGAGAGTGAGTGCAAGAGATGGGGGGAGAGTGAGTGCAAGAGAGAGGCTGAGTGAGTGCGAGAGAGAGGCAGATTGAGTGCGAGAGGGAAAGAGAATGAGTGCGAGAGGGTGGGAGAGTGGGTGCGAGAGGGAGGGAGAGTGGGTGCGCGAGGAAGAGAGAGTGAATGCAAGAGGTTGGGAGAGTGAGTGCGAGAGGGAGGGAGAGTGAGTGCATGAGGGAGGGAAAGTGAGTGCGAGAGGGAGGGAGAGTGAGTGCAAGAGGGTGGGAGATTCAGTGCAAGAGGGAGTGTGAGTGCGAGAGGAAAGGAGAGTGAGTGCAAGAGGGAGGAGAGTGAGTGCGAGAGGGAGGGAGAGTGAGTGCGAGAGAGTGCGAGAGTGAGTGCAAGAGCAAGGGAGACTGAATGCGAGAGCGAGGGAGAGTGAGTGTAGGAGGGAGGGAGAGTGAGTGGGAGAGGGAAGGAGAGTGTGTTTGAGAGGGAAGGAGAGTCAGTGCAAGAGGGAGGGAGAGTGAGTGCCAGAGAGTGCGAAAGTGAGTGCGAGAGCGAGGGAGAGTGAATGCGAGAGGGAGGGAGAGTGAGTGTGCGAGGGAGGGAGAGTGAGTGTGAGAGGGAAGGAGAGTGAATTTGAGAGGGAGGGAGAGTCAGTGTGCGAGGGAGGGAGAGTGAGTGTCAGAGGGAGGGAGAGTGAGCGTCAGAGGGAGGGAGAATGAGTGCGACAATGAGGGCCAGTGAGTGTGAGAGAGATGGAGAGTGTGTGTGAGAGAGGAGAGTGAATGCGAGAGAGAGGGAGCATGAGTGCGAGAGACAGGGAGCGTGAGTGGGACTGGGAGGGAGAGTAAGTACGAGAGGGAGGGAGAGTGAGTGCGAGAGGGAGGGAGAGTGAGTGCGAGAGGGAGGGAGAGTGAATGCGAGAGGGAGGGAGAGTGAGTGCGAGAGGGAGGAAGAGTGAGTGCGAGAGGGTGGGAGAGTCAGTGCGAGAGGGTGGGAGATTCAGTGCAAGTCGGAGGGAGTGTGAGTGCGAGAGTGAGTGCGAGATCGAGGGAGAGTGAGTGCGAGAGGAAGGGAAAATGAGTGCGACAGGAAGGGAGAGTGAGTGCGAGAGGGAGGGAGACTGAGTGAGAGAGGGTGGGAAACTGAGTGCGAGAGAGAGGGAAAAAGAGTGCGAGAGAGGGAGAGTGAGAGTGAGCGGGAGGGAGAGTAAGTGCGAGAGGGAGGGAGAGTAAGTGCGAGAGGGAGGGAGAGTGAGTGTGAGAGGGAGGAAGAGTGAGTGCAAGTGGGAGGGAGTATGATGTGAGAGTGTGAGACAGGGAGAGAGAGTCAGTGTGTGAGACAGAAAGATAGAGAATGTGACTGTGCGAGATAGGGAGAGTGAGTGAGTGCGAGAGATGTGGGGAAAGTGAATGCAAGAGAGAGGCAGAGTGAGTGCAAGAGAGAGGCAGAGTGAGTGCGAGAGGGAAAGAGAATGAGTGTGAGAGAGAGGGAGAGTGGGTGCGAGAGGAAGGGAGAGAGAGTGCGAGAGGAAGAGAGAGTGAGTGCCAGAGGGTGGGAAAGTGAGTGCGAGAGGGAGGGAGAGTGAGTGCGGGAGGGAGGGAGAGTGAGTGCGAGAGGAAGGAAGATTGAGTGCGAGAGGGTGGGAGAGTCAGTGCGAGAGGGTGGGAGAGTCAGTGCAAGAGGGAGGGAGTGAGTGCGAGATCGAGGGAGAGTGAGTGCGAGAGGAAGGGAGAGTGAGTGCGAGAGGAAGGGAGAGTGAGTGCGAGATGGAGGGAGACTGAGTGAGAGAGGGAGGGAGACTGAGTGCCAGAGGGAGGAAGACTGAGTGCGAGAGGGTGGGAGACTGAGTGAGAGAGGGAGGGAGACTGAGTGCCAGAGGGAGGAAGACTGAGTGCCAGAGGGAGGAAGACTGAGTGCGAGAGGGTGGGAGAATGAATGCGAGAGAGAGGCAAAAAGAGTGCGAGAGAGAGGGAGAGTGAGTGCGAGCGGGAGAGAGAGTGAGTGCGAGAGGGTGGAAGAGTGGGAGCGAGAGGGAGGGAGAGTAAGTGCGAGAGGGTGGGAGAGTGAGTGCGAGAGGGAGGGAGAGTGAGTGAGAGAGGGAGGGAGTGTGAGTGCGAGAGGAAGGGAGAGTGAGTGCGAGAGGGAGGGAGAGTGAGTGCGAGAGGGAGGGAGAGTGAGTGCGAGAGGGTGGGAGAGGGAGTGCGAGAGCGTGGGAGAGGGAGTGCGAGAGGGTGGGAGTATGATGTGAGAGTGTGAGACAGGGAGAGAGAGTCAGTGTGTGAGAGAGAAAGATAGAGAATGTGACTGTGCGAGATACGGAGAGAGTGTGAGTGCGAGAGATGGGGGGAAAGTGAGTGCAAGAGAGAGGCAGAGTGAGTGCGAGAGAGGCAGAGTGAGTGCGAGAGGGAAAGAGAGTGAGTGTGAGAGGGAGGGAGAGTAGGTGCGAGAGGGAGGGAGTGTGGGTGCGAGAGGAAGGGAGAGTGAGTGCGAGAGGAAGGGAGAGTGAGTGCAAGAGGAAGGGAGAGTGAGTGCGAGAGGGAGGGAGAGTGCAAGAGATTGAGGGAGAGGGTGTGTGCGTGACAGAGATAGATAGTGAAAGAGAGAGTGAGAGTGAGAGTGAGGGAGAGAGAGAGGGAGAGAGTGTGTGCGCAATAGAGACTGTATGTGAGAGAGAGAGCATATGAGTGAGATTATGAGAGAGACAGACAGACAATGTGTGTATGCGACAAGGTGATAGTGAGAGCGAGAGACAGTGATGGTGTGACGGAGATTGACTGTGACAGAGAGTGAGTGTGAGAGAATGAGCAAGAGAGAGAGAAAGATAGGGGTGAGAGAGAGCGATTGATAGAGCGCAGGAGTGAGAGCAAGAAAGACAGCAAGAGAGGCAGGGACAACGAGTGGCAGAGACAGAGAGGGAGAGAGAGTCAGCGTGTGAGAGAGAAAGATAGAGAGTGTGACTGTGCAAGAGAAGGAGAGAGAGTGAGTGCGAGAGAGGGAGGGAGCGTGAGTGCTACAGTGAAAGAGAGTGAGAGCGAGAGGGTGGGAGGGTGAGTGCGAGAGGGAGGGAGAGTGAGTGCGTGAGGGAGGGAGAGTGAGTGCATGAGGGAGAGAGTATGATGTGACAGTGAGACAAGGAGAGAGAATCATTGTGTGAGAGAGAAAGATAGAGAATGTGACTGTGAGAGATAGGGAGAGAGAGTGAGTGCGAGAGTGGGAGGGAGAGTGAGTGCAAGAGATGGGGGAGAGTGAGTGCAAGAGAGAGGCAGAGTGAGTGCAAGAGAGAGGCAGATTGAGTGCGAGAGTGAAAGAGAATGAGTGCGAGAAGGAGGGAGAGTCAGTGCGAGAGGGTGGGAGAGTCTGTGCGAGAGGAAGGGAGAGTCAGTGCAAGAGGGAGGGAGTGTGAGTGCGAGAGCGAGTGCGAGAGGAAGGGAGAGTGAGTGCGAGAGGCAGAGAGTATAATGTGAGAGTGTGAGACGGAGAGAGCGTCAGTGTGTGAGAGAGAAAGATAGTGAGTGCAATGGTTCGAGATAGGGAGAGAGAGTGAGTGTGAGAGAGGGAGGGAGAGTGAGTGCGAGAGCGAGGGAGAGTGAATGCAGGAGAGTGAGTGCGAGAGGGAGGAAGAGTGACTGCGAGAGGCAGGTACAGTGAGTCCGAGAGGGTGGGAGTATGAATGGGAGAGGGAGGGAGAGTGAGTGCAAGAGGGAAGGAGAGTGAATGCGAGAGTGAGGGACAGTGAGTGCGAGAGGAAGGGAGAGTGAGTGCAAGAGTGAGGGAGAGGGAGTGCAGGAGTGTGAGGGAGAGGGTGTGTGCGTGACAGAGAGAGACAGTGAGAGAGAGTGTGAGAGTGAGAGTGAGGGAGAGAGAGAGGGAGAGAGAGAGAGAGAGTGTGCGAGAGAGGGAGGGACCGTGAGTGCGACAGTGAAAGAGAGTGAGTGCAAGAGGGTGCGAGAGTGAGAAAGAGAGGTAGGGAGAGTGAGTGCGAGAGGGACGGAGAGTGAGTGCGAGAGGGAAGGAGAGTGAGTGCGTGAGGGAGGGAGAGTGAGTTAGTGAGGGAGAGAGTATGATGTGAGAGTGAGACAAGGAGAGAGAATCATTGTGTGAGAGAGAAAGATAGGGAATGTGACTGTGAGAGATAGGGAGAGAGAGTGAGTGCGAAAGAGGGAGGGAGAGTGAGTGCAAGAGATGGGGGGAGAGTGAGTGCGAGAGAGAGGCAGATTGAGTGCGAGAGGGAAAGAGAATGAGTGCGAGAGGGTGGGAGAGTGGGTGCGAGAGGGAGGGAGAGTGGGTGCGCGAGGAAGAGAGAGTGAGTGCAAGAGGTTGGGAGAGTGAGTGCGAGAGGGAGGGAGAGTGAGTGCGAGAGGGTGGGAGAGTGAGTGCGAGAGGGAAAAAGAGTGCGAGAGAGAGGGAGAGTGAGAGCGAGCGGGAGGGAGAGTGAGAGCGAGAGGGAGGGAGAGTGAGTGCGAGAGGGAGGGAGAGTGAGTGTGAGAGTTAGGAAGAGTGATTGCGAAAGGGAGGGAGTATGATGTGAGAGTGTGAGACAGGGAGAGAGAGTAAGTGTGTGAGAGAGAAAGAAAGAGAGTGTGACTGTGCGAGATAGGGAGAGGGAGAGAGTGTGAGTGCGAGAGATGGGGGGAGAGTCAGTGCAAGAGAGAGGCAGAGTGAGTGCGAGAGAGGCAGAGTGAGTGCGAGAGAGAGAGCGTGAGTGCGAGAGACAGGGAGCGTGAGTGCGACTGGGAGGGAGAGTGAGTGCGAGAGGGAGGGAGAGTGAGTGAGAGAGGGAGGGAGTATGATGTGAGAGTGTGAGACAGGGAGAGAGAGTCAGTGTGTGAGAGAGAAAGATAGAGAATGTGACTGTGCGAGATAGGGAGAGAGTGAGTGCGAGAGATGGGGGGAGAGTGAGTGCAAGAGAGAGGCAGAGTGAGTTCGAGAGAGGCAGAGTGAGTGCGAGAGGGAATGAGAGTGAGTGCGAGTGGGAGGGAGAGTAGGTGCGAGAGGGAGGGAGAGTGAGTGCAAGAGGGAGAGAGAGTGAGTGCGAGAGGGAGGGAGAGTGAGTGCGAGAGGACAGAAGAGTGAGTGCGAGAGGAAAGGAGAGTGAGAGCGAGAGGAAGGGAGAGTCACTGGGAGAGGGAGGGAGAGAATGCGAGAGGGAGGGAGAGTGAGTGCGAGAGGAAAGGAGAGTGAGTGCGAGAGGGTGGGAGACTGAGTGCGAGAGAGAGGGAAAAAGAGTGCGAGAGAGAGGGAGAGTGAGTGCGAGCGGGAGGGAGAGTGAGTGCGAGAGGGTGGGAGAGTGAGTGCAAGACGGAGGGAGAGTGAGAGCGAGAGACAGGGAGCGTGAGTGCGAGAGGGAGGGAGAGTGAGTGCGAGAGGGTGGGAGAGTGAGTGCGAGAGGGAGGGAGAGTGAGTGCGAGAGGGAGAGAGAGTGAGTGCGAGAGAGGGAGGGAGAGTGAGTGCGAGAGGGAGGGAGACTGAGTGAGAGAGGGAGGGAGACTGACTGCGAGAGGGAGGAAGACTGAGTGCAAGAGAGAGGGAAAAAGAGTGCGAGAGAGAGGGAGAGTGAGTGCGAGAGAGAGGGAGAGTGAGTGCGAGAGGGAGCGAGAGTGAGTGCGAGAGGGAGGGAGTATGATGTGAGAGTGTGAGACAGGGAGAGAGAGTCAGTGTGTGAGAGAGAATGATAGAGAATGTGACTGTGCGAGATAGGGAGAGAGAGTGAGTGCGAGAGATGGGGGGAGAGAGAGTGCAAGAGAGAGGCAGAGTGAGTGCGAGAGAGGCAGAGTGAGTGCGAGAGGGAAAGAGAGTGAGTGCGATAGGGAGGGAGAGTAGGTGCGAGAGGGAGGGAGAGTGAGTGCGAGAGGGAGGGAGAGTGAGTGCGAGAGGGAGGGAGAGTGAGTGCGAGAGGGAGGGAGAGTGAGTGCGAGAGGGAGGGAGAGTGAGTACAAGGACAGAAGAGTGAGTGCGAGAGGAAAGGAGAGTGAGTGCGAGAGGAAGGGAGAGTCAGTGGGAGAGGGAGGGTGAGTGAGTGCGAGAGGGAGGGAGAGTGAGTCCGAGAGGGAGGGAGAGTGAGTGCGAGAGGGAGAGAGAGTGAGTGCAAGAGGGAGGGAGAGTGAATGCATGAGGGAGAGAGTATGATGTGACAGTGCGACAAGGAGAGAGAATCATTGTGTGAGAGAGAAAGATAGAGAATGTGACTGTGAGATAAGGAGAGAGAGTGAGTGCGAGAGAGGGAGGGAGAGTGAGTGCAAGAGATGGAGGAGAGTGAGTGCAAGAGAGAGGCAGAGTGAGTGCGAGAAGGAAAGAGAATGAATGTGATAGGGAGGGAGAGTGGGTGCGAGAGGGAGGGAGAGAGAGTGCGAGAGGAAGAGAGAGTGAATCCCAGAGGGTGGGAGAGTGAGTGCGAGAGGGAGGGAGACTGAAAGCGGGAGGGAGGGAGAGTGAGTGCGAGAGAGAGGGAGAGTGAGTGCGAGAGGGAGGAAGACTGAGTGCGAGAGAGAGGGAAAAAGAGTGCGAGAGAGAGGGAGTGTGAGTGCGAGCAGAAGGGAGAGTGAGTGCAAGAGGGTGGGAGAGTGAGTGCGAGAGGGAGGGAGAGTGAGTGCAAGAGAGAGGCAGAGTGAGTGCGAGAGGGAAAGAGAGTGAGTACGAGAGGGAGGGAGAGTAGGTGCGAGAGGGAGGGAGAGTAGGTGCGAGAGGGAGGGAGAGTGAGTGCGAGATGAGAGAAGAGTGAGTGCGAGAGGAAGGGAGAGTCAGTAGGAGAGGGAGGGAGAGTCAGTGGGAGAGGGAGGGAGAGTGAGTGCGAGAGGGAGGGAGAGTGAGTGCATGAGGGAGAGAGTATGATGTGACAGTGAGACAAGGAGAGAGAATCATTGTGTGAGAGAGAAAGATAGAGAATGTGACTGTGAGAGATAGGGAGAGAGAGTGAGTGCGAGAGAGGGAGGGAGACTGAGTGCAAGAGATGGGGGGAGAGTGAGTGCAAGAGAGAGGCAGATTGAGTGCGAGAAGGAAAGAGAATGAATGTGAGAGGGAGGGAGAGTGGGTGCGAGATGAAGGGAGAGAGTGCGAGAGGGTGGGAGAGTCAGTGCGAGAGGGTGGGAGAGTCAGTGCAAGACGGAGGGAATGTGAGTGCGAGAGTGAGTGCGAGATCGAGGGAGAGTGAGTGCGAGAGGAAGGGAGAGTAAGTGCGAGAGGAAGGGAGAGTCAGTGCGAGAGGGAGGGAGACTGTGAGAGAGGGAGGGAGACTGAGTGCGAGAGGGAGGAAGACTGAGTGCGAGAGGGTGGGAGACTGAGTGCGAGAGAGAGGGAAAAGATTGCGAGAGAGATGGAGAGTGAGTGCGAGCGGGAGGGAGAGTGAGTGCGAGAGGGAGGAGAGTGAGTGCGACAGGGTGGGAGAGTCAGTGCGAGAGGGAGGGAGCGTGAGTGCGAGAGACAGGGAGCGTGAGTGCGACTGGGAGGGAGAGTGAGTGCGAGAGTGAGGGAGAGTGAGTGCGAGAGGGTGGGAGAGTGAGTGCGAGAGGGAGGGAGAGTGAGTGCGAGAGGGAGGGAGACTGTGAGAGAGGGAGGGATACTGAGTGCGAGAGGGAGGAAGACTGAGTGCGAGAGGGTGGGAGACTGAGTGCGAGAGAGAGGGAAAAGATTGCGAGAGAGAGGGAGAGTGAGTGCGAGCGGGAGGGAGAGTGAGTGCGAGAGGGAGGAGAGTGAGTGCGACAGGGTGGGAGAGTCAGTGCGAGAGGGAGGGAGCGTGAGTGCGAGAGACAGGGAGCGTGAGTGCGACTGGGAGGGAGAGTGAGTGCGAGAGTGAGGGAGAGTGAGTGCGAGAGGGTGGGAGAGTGAGTGCGAGAGGGAGGGAGAGTGAGTGCGAGAGGGAGAGAGTGTGAGTGCGAGAGGGAAAGAGAGTGAGTGCGATAGGGAGGGAGAGTAGGTGCGAGAGGGAGGGAGAGTGAGTGCGAGAGGGAGGGAGAGTGAGTGCGAGAGGGAGGGAGAGTGAGTGCGAGAGGGAGGGAGAGTGAGTGCGAGAGGGAGGGAGAGTGAGTACAAGGACAGAAGAGTGAGTGCGAGAGGAAAGGAGAGTGAGTGCGAGAGGAAGGGAGAGTCAGTGGGAGAGGGAGGGTGAGTGAGTGCGAGAGGGAGGGAGAGTGAGTCCGAGAGGGAGGGAGAGTGAGTGCGAGAGGGAGAGAGAGTGAGTGCAAGAGGGAGGGAGAGTGAATGCATGAGGGAGAGAGTATGATGTGACAGTGCGACAAGGAGAGAGAATCATTGTGTGAGAGAGAAAGATAGAGAATGTGACTGTGAGATAAGGAGAGAGAGTGAGTGCGAGAGAGGGAGGGAGAGTGAGTGCAAGAGATGGAGGAGAGTGAGTGCAAGAGAGAGGCAGAGTGAGTGCGAGAAGGAAAGAGAATGAATGTGATAGGGAGGGAGAGTGGGTGCGAGAGGGAGGGAGAGAGAGTGCGAGAGGAAGAGAGAGTGAATCCCAGAGGGTGGGAGAGTGAGTGCGAGAGGGAGGGAGACTGAAAGCGGGAGGGAGGGAGAGTGAGTGCGAGAGAGAGGGAGAGTGAGTGCGAGAGGGAGGAAGACTGAGTGCGAGAGAGAGGGAAAAAGAGTGCGAGAGAGAGGGAGTGTGAGTGCGAGCAGAAGGGAGAGTGAGTGCAAGAGGGTGGGAGAGTGAGTGCGAGAGGGAGGGAGAGTGAGTGCAAGAGAGAGGCAGAGTGAGTGCGAGAGGGAAAGAGAGTGAGTACGAGAGGGAGGGAGAGTAGGTGCGAGAGGGAGGGAGAGTAGGTGCGAGAGGGAGGGAGAGTGAGTGCGAGATGAGAGAAGAGTGAGTGCGAGAGGAAGGGAGAGTCAGTAGGAGAGGGAGGGAGAGTCAGTGGGAGAGGGAGGGAGAGTGAGTGCGAGAGGGAGGGAGAGTGAGTGCATGAGGGAGAGAGTATGATGTGACAGTGAGACAAGGAGAGAGAATCATTGTGTGAGAGAGAAAGATAGAGAATGTGACTGTGAGAGATAGGGAGAGAGAGTGAGTGCGAGAGAGGGAGGGAGACTGAGTGCAAGAGATGGGGGGAGAGTGAGTGCAAGAGAGAGGCAGATTGAGTGCGAGAAGGAAAGAGAATGAATGTGAGAGGGAGGGAGAGTGGGTGCGAGATGAAGGGAGAGAGTGCGAGAGGGTGGGAGAGTCAGTGCGAGAGGGTGGGAGAGTCAGTGCAAGACGGAGGGAATGTGAGTGCGAGAGTGAGTGCGAGATCGAGGGAGAGTGAGTGCGAGAGGAAGGGAGAGTAAGTGCGAGAGGAAGGGAGAGTCAGTGCGAGAGGGAGGGAGACTGTGAGAGAGGGAGGGAGACTGAGTGCGAGAGGGAGGAAGACTGAGTGCGAGAGGGTGGGAGACTGAGTGCGAGAGAGAGGGAAAAGATTGCGAGAGAGATGGAGAGTGAGTGCGAGCGGGAGGGAGAGTGAGTGCGAGAGGGAGGAGAGTGAGTGCGACAGGGTGGGAGAGTCAGTGCGAGAGGGAGGGAGCGTGAGTGCGAGAGACAGGGAGCGTGAGTGCGACTGGGAGGGAGAGTGAGTGCGAGAGTGAGGGAGAGTGAGTGCGAGAGGGTGGGAGAGTGAGTGCGAGAGGGAGGGAGAGTGAGTGCGAGAGGGAGGGAGACTGTGAGAGAGGGAGGGATACTGAGTGCGAGAGGGAGGAAGACTGAGTGCGAGAGGGTGGGAGACTGAGTGCGAGAGAGAGGGAAAAGATTGCGAGAGAGAGGGAGAGTGAGTGCGAGCGGGAGGGAGAGTGAGTGCGAGAGGGAGGAGAGTGAGTGCGACAGGGTGGGAGAGTCAGTGCGAGAGGGAGGGAGCGTGAGTGCGAGAGACAGGGAGCGTGAGTGCGACTGGGAGGGAGAGTGAGTGCGAGAGTGAGGGAGAGTGAGTGCGAGAGGGTGGGAGAGTGAGTGCGAGAGGGAGGGAGAGTGAGTGCGAGAGGGAGAGAGTGTGAGTGCGAGAGAGGGAGGAAGAGGGAGTGTGAGAGGGAGGGAGACTGAGTGAGAGAGGGAGGGAGACTGAGTGCGAGAGGGAGGAAGACTGAATGCGAGAGGGTGGGAGACTGAGTACGAGAGAGAGGGAAAAAGAGTGCGAGAGAGAGGGAGAGTGAGTGCGAGCAGGAGGGAGAGTGAGTGCGAGAGAGAGGGAGAGTGAGTGCGAGAGGGAGGGAGACTGAGTGAGAGAGGGAGGGAGACTGAGTGAGAGAGGGAGGGAGACTGAGTGAGAGAGGGAGGGAGACTGAGTGCGACAGGGTGGGAGACTGAGTACGAGAGAGAGGGAAAAAGAGTGCGAGAGAGAGGGAGAGTGAGTGCGACTGGGAGGGAGAGTGAGTGCGAGAGGGAGGGAGAGTGAGTGCGAGAGGGAGGGAGTATCATGTTAGAGTGTGAGACAGGGAGAGAGAGTCAGTGTGTGAGAGAGAAAGATAGAGAATGTGACTGTGCGAGATAGGGAGAGAGTGTGAGTGCGAGAGATGGGGGAGAGTGAGTGCAAGAGGGAGGGAGAGAGAGTGCGAGAGAGGCACAGTGAGTACGAGAGGGAAAGAGAGTAAGTGCGAGAGGGAGGGAGAGTAAGTGCGAGAGGGAGGGAGAGTGGGTGCGAAAGGGAGGGAGAGTGAGTGTGAGAGGGAGGGAGAGGGAGTGCGAGAGGGAGGGAGAGTGCGTGCGAGAGGACAGAAGAGTGAGTGCGAGAGGAAAGGAGAGTGAGTGAGAAAGGAAGTGAGAGTCAGTGGGAGAGGGAGGGAGAGTGAGTCCGAGAGGGTGGGAGAGTGAGTGCGAGAGTGAGGGAGAGTGAGTGCGAGAGTGAGGGAGAGTGAGTGCGAGAGGGAGGAGAGTGAGTGCATGAGGGTGAGAGTATGATGTGACAGTGAGACAAGGAGAGAGAATCATTGTGTGAGAGAGAAAGATAGAGAATGTGACTGTGCGAGATAAGGAGAGAGAGTGAGTGCGAGAGAGGGAGGGAGACTGAGTGCAAGAGAGAGGCAGATTGAGTGCGAGAGGGAAAGAGAATGAGTGTGAGAGGGAGGGAGAGTGGGTGCGAGAGGAAGGGAGAGAGAGTGCGAGAGGAAGAGAGAGTGAGTGCCAGAGGGTGGGAGAGTCAGTGCGAGAGGGTGGGAGAGTCAGTTCAAGACGGAGGGAGTGTGAGTGCGAGAGTGAGTGCGAGATCGTGGGAGAGTGAGTGCGAGAGGAAGGGAGAGGGAGTACGAGAGGAAGGGAGAGGGAGTGCGAGAGGGAGCGAAATTGAGTGAGAGAGGGAGGGAGACTGAGTGCGAGAGGGAGGAAGACTGAGTGCAAGAGGGTGGAAGACTGAGTGCGAGAGGAAGGAAGAGTGAGTGCGTGAGGGTGGGAGAGTCAGTGCGAGAGGGTGGGAGAGTCAGTGCAAGACGGAGTGAGTGTGAGAGGAAAGGAGAGTGAGTGCGAGATCGAGGGAGAGTGAGTGCGAGAGGGAGGGAGACTGAGTGTGAGAGGGAGGGAAACTGAGTGCGAGAGGGAGGAAGACTGAGTGCGAGAGGGTGGGAGACTGAGTGCGAGAGAGAGGGAAAAAGAGTGCGAGAGAGAGGGAGAGTGAGTGCGAGCGGGAGGGAGAGTGAGTGCGAGACGGTGGGAGAGTGAGTGCGAGATGGAGGGAGAGTGAGAGCAAGAGACAGGGAGCGTGAGTGCGAGAGGGAGGGAGAGTGAGTGCGAGAGGGTGGGAGAGTGAGTGCGAGAGGGAGGGAGAGTGAGTGCGAGAGGGAGAGAGAGTGAGTGCGAGAGAGGGAGGGAGAGTGAGTGCGAGAGGGAGGGAGACTGAGTGAGAGAGGGAGGGAGACTGACTGCGAGAGGGAGGAAGACTGAGTGCAAGAGAGAGGGAAAAAGAGTGCGAGAGAGAGGGAGAGTGAGTGCGAGAGAGAGGGAGAGTGAGTGCGAGAGAGAGGGAGAGTGAGTGCGAGAGAGAGAGAGCGTGAGTGCGAGAGACAGGGAGCGTGAGTGCGACTGGGAGGGAGAGTGAGTGCGAGAGGGAGGGAGAGTGAGTGCGAGAGGGAGGGAGTATGATGTGAGAGTGTGAGACAGGGAGAGAGAGTCAGTGTGTGAGAGAGAAAGATAGAGAATGTGACTGTGCGAGATAGGGAGAGAGTGTGAGTGCGTGAGATGGGCGAGAGAGAGTGCAAGAGAGAGGCAGAGTGAGTGCGAGAGAGGCAGAGTGAGTGCGAGAGGGAAAGAGAGTGAGTGCGATAGGGAGGGAGAGTAGGTGCGAGAGGGAGGGAGAGTGAGTGCGAGAGGGAGGGAGAGTGAGTGCGAGAGGGAGGGAGAGTGAGTGCGAGAGGGAGGGAGAGTGAGTGCAAGGACAGAAGAGTGAGTGCGAGAGGAAAGGAGAGTGAGTGCGAGAGGAAGGGAGAGTCAGTGGGAGAGGGAGGGTGAGTGAGTGCGAGAGGGTGTGAGAGTGAATGCGAGAGGGAGGAAGACTTAGTGCGAGAGGAAGGAAGAATGAGTGCGTGAGGGTGGGAGAGTCAGTGCGAGAGGGTGGGAGAGTCAGTGCAAGTCAGAGGGAGTGTGAGTGCGAGAGTGAGTGCGAGATCGAGGGAGAGTGAGTGCAAGAGGAAGGGAGAGTGAGTGCGAGAGGAAGGGAGAGTGAGTGCGAGAGGGAGGGAGACTGAGTGAGAGAGGGTGGGAGACTGAGTGCGAGAGGGAGGAAGACTGAGCGCGAGAGGGTGGGAGAGTGAGTGCGAGAGAGAGGGAAAAAGAGTGCGAGAGAGAGGGAGAGTGAGAGCGAGCGGGAGGGAGAGCGAGTGCGAGAGGGAGGGAGAGTAAGTGCGAGAGGGAGGGAGAGTGAGTGTGAGAGGTAGGAAGAGTGAGTGCGAAAGGGACGGAGTATGATGTGAGAGTGTGAGACAGGGAGAGAGAGTCAGTGTGTGAGAGAGAAAGAAAGAGAGTGTGACTGTGCGAGATAGGGAGAGAGTGAGTGCGAGAGATGGGGGGAGAGTCAGTGCAAGAGAGAGGCAGAGTGAGTGCGAGAGAGGCAGAGTGAGTGCGAGAGGGAAAGAGAGTGAGTGCGAGAGGGAGGGAGAGTAGTTGCGAGAGGGAGTGTGAGTGCGAGAGGGAGGGAGAGTGAGTGCGAGAGGAGAGAAGAGTGAGTGCGAGAGAAAGGGAGAGTCAGTGGGAGAGGGAGGGAGAGTGAGTGCAAGAGGGAGGGAGAGTGAGTGCGAGAGGGAAGAAGACTGAGTGCGAGAGGAAGGAAGAATGAGTGCGTGAGGGTGGGAGAGTCAGTGCGAGAGGGTGGGAGAGTCAGTGCAAGACGGAGGGAGTGTGAGTGCGAGAATGAGTGCGAGATCGAGGGAGAGTGAGTGCGAGAGGAAGGGAGAGTGAGTGCGACAGGAAGGGAGAGTGAGTGCGAGAGGAAGGGAGAGTGAGTGCGAGAGGGAGGGAGACAGACTGAGAGAGGGTGGGAGACTGAGTGCGAGAGGGAGGAAGACTGAGTGCGAGAGGGAGGAAGACTGAGTGCGAGAGAGAGGGAAAAAGAGTGCGAGAGAAAGGGAGAGTGAGTGCGAGCGGGAGGGAGAGTGAGTGCGAGAGGGTGGGAGAGTGAGTGCGAGAGGGAGGAAGACTGAGTGCGAGAGGAAGGAAGAGTGAGTGCGTGAGGGCGGGAGAGTCAGTGCGAGACGGTGGGAGAGTCAGTGCAAGACGGAGGGAGTGTGAGTGCGAGAGTGAGTGCGAGATCGAGGGAGAGTGAGTGCGAGAGGGAGGGAGATTGAGTGAGAGAGGGAGGGAAACTGAGTGCGAGAGGGAGGAAGACTGAGTGCGAGAGGGTGGGAGACTGAGTGCGAGAGAGAGGGAAAAAGAGAGCGAGAGAGAGGGAGACTGAGTGCGAGCGGGAGGGAGAGTGAGTGCGAGACGGTGGGAGAGTGAGTGCGAGCGGGAGGGAGAGTGATTGCGAGAGGGTGGGAGAGTGAATGCGAGAGGGAGGGAGAGTGAGTGCGAGAGGGAGAGAGGGTGAGTGCGAGAGAGGGAGGGAGAGTGAGTGCGAGAGGGAGGGAGACTGAGTGAGAGAGGGAGGGAGACTGACTGCGAGAGGGAGGAAGACTGAGTGCAAGAGAGAGGGAAAAAGAGTGCGAGAGAGAGGGAGAGTGAGTGCGAGAGAGAGGGAGAGTGAGTGCTAGAGAGAGGGAGCGTGAGTGCGAGAGACAGGGAGCGTGAGTGCGACTGGGAGGGAGAGTGAGTGCGAGAGGGAGCGAGAGTGAGTGCGAGAGGGAGGGAGTATGATGTGAGAGTGTGAGACAGGGAGAGAGAGTCAGTGTGTGAGAGAGAAAGATAGAGAATGTGACTGTGCGAGATAGGGAGAGAGAGTGAGTGCGAGAGATGGGGGGAGAGAGAGTGCAGAGTGAGTGCGAGAGAGGCAGAGTGAGTGCGAGAGGGAAAGAGAGTGAGTGCGATAGGGAGGGAGAGTAGGTGCGAGAGGGAGGGAGAGTGAGTGCGAGAGGGAGGGAGAGTGAGTGCAAGGACAGAAGAGTGAGTGAGAGAGGAAAGGAGAGTGAGTGCGAGAGGAAGGGAGAGTCAGTGGGAGAGGGAGGGTGAGTGAGTGCGAGAGGGAGGGAGAGTGAGTCCGAGAGGGAGGGAGCGTGAGTGCGAGAGGGAGAGAGAGTGAGTGCGAGAGGGAGGGAGAGTGAATGCATGAGGGAGAGTGTATGATGTGACAGTGCGACAAGGAGAGAGAATCATTGTGTGAGAGAGAAAGATAGAGAATGTGACTGTGAGATAAGGAGAGAGAGTGAGTGCGAGAGAGGGAGGGAGAGTGAGTGCAAGAGATGGAGGAGAGTGAGTGCAAGAGAGAGGCAGAGTGAGTGCGAGAAGGAAAGAGAATGAATGTGATAGGGAGGGAGAGTGGGTGCGAGAGGGAGGGAGAGAGAGTGCGAGAGGGAGGGAGACTGAAAGCGGGAGGGAGGGAGAGTGAGTGCGAGAGGAAGGAAGAGTGAGTGCGAGAGGGTGGGAGAGTCAGTGCGAGAGGGTGGGAGAGTCAGTGCGAGAGGGTGGGAGAGTCAGTGCAAGACGGAGGGAGTGTAAGTGCGTGAGTGAGTACGAGATCGAGGGAGAGTGAGTGCGAGAGGAAGGGAGTGTGAGTGCGAGAGGAAGGGAGAGTGAGTGCGGGAGGGAGGGAGACTGAGTGCGAGAGGGAGGAAGACTGAGTGCGAGAGAGAGGGAAAAAGAGTGCGAGAGAGAGGGAGTGTGAGTGCGAGCAGAAGGGAGAGTGAGTGCAAGAGGGTGGGAGGGTGAGTGCGAGAGGGAGGGAGAGTGAGTGCAAGAGAGAGGCAGAGTGAGTGCGAGAGGGAAAGAGAGTGAGTACGAGAGGGAGGGAGAGTAGGTGCGAGAGGGAGGGAGAGTAGGTGCGAGAGGGAGGGAGAGTGAGTGCGAGAGGGAGGGAGAGTGAGTGCGAGATGAGAGAAGAGTGAGTGCGAGAGGAAGGGAGAGTCAGTAGGAGAGGGAGGGAGAGTCAGTGGGAGAGGGAGGGAGAGTGAGTGCGAGAGGGAGGGAGATTGAGTGCGAGAGGGAGGGAGAGTGAGTGCATGAGGGAGAGAGTATGATGTGACAGTGAGACAAGGAGAGAGAATCATTGTGTGAGAGAGAAAGATAGAGAATGTGACTGTGAGAGATAAGGAGTGAGAGTGAGTGCGAGAGAGGGAGGGAGAGTGAGTGCAAGAGATGGGGGGAGAGTGAGTGCAAGAGAGAGGCAGATTGAGTGCGAGAAGGAAAGAGAATGAATGTGAGAGTGAGGGAGAGTGGGTGCGAGATGAAGGGAGAGAGTGCGAGAGGGTGGGAGAGTCAGTGCGAGAGGGTGGGAGAGTCAGTGCAAGACGGAGGGAGTGTGAGTGCGAGAGTGAGTGCGAGATCGAGGGAGAGTGAGTGCGAGAGGAAGGGAGAGTGAGTGCGAGAGGAAGGGAGAGTCAGTGCGAGAGGGAGGGAGACTGAGTGAGAGAGGGAGGGAGACTGAGTGCGAGAGGGAGGAAGACTGAGTGCGAGAGGGTGGGAGACTGAGTGCGAGAGAGAGGGAAAAGATTGCGAGAGAGAGGGATAGTGAGTGCGAGCGGGAGGGAGAGTGAGTGCGAGAGGGAGGAGAGTGAGTGCGAGAGGGTGGGAGAGTCAGTGCGAGAGGGAGGGAGCGTGAGTGCGAGAGACAGGGAGCGTGAGTGCGACTGGGAGGGAGAGTGAGTGCGAGAGGGTGGGAGAGTGAGTGTGAGAGGGAGGGAGAGTGAGTGCGAGAGAGAGGGAAAAAGAGTGCGAGATAGAGGGAGAGTGAGTGCGAGAGAGAGGGAGAGTGAGTGCGAGAGGGAGGGAGAGTGAGTGCGAGAGAGGGAGGAAGAGGGAGTGTGAGAGGGAGGGAGACTGAGTGAGAGAGGGAGGGAGACTGAGTGCGAGAGGGAGGAAGATTGAGTGCGTGAGGGTGGGAGACTGAGTACGAGAGGGAGGGAAAAAGAGTGCGAGAGAGAGGGAGAGTGAGTGCGAGCAGGAGGGAGAGTGAGTGCGAAAGAGAGGGAGAGTGAGTGCGAGAGGGAGGGAGAGTGAGTGCGAGAGAGGGAGGAAGAGGGAGTGTGAGAGGGAGGGAGACTGAGTGAGAGAGGGAGGGAGAGTGAGTGCGAGAGGGAGGAAGGGTGAGTGCGAGAGGGAGGGAGTATAATGTGACAGTGTGAGACAGGGAGATAGAGTCAGTGTGTGAGAGAGAAAGATAGAGAATGTGACTGTGCGAGATAGGGAGAGAGTGTGAGTGCGAGAGATGGGGGGAGAGTGAGTGCAAGAGAGAGGGAGAGTGAGTGCGAGAGAGGCACAGTGAGTGCGAGAGGGAAAGAGAGTGAGTGCGTGAGGGAGGGAGAGTAGGTGCGAGAGGGAGGGAGAGTGAGTGCGAGAGGGAGGGAGAGTGAGTGCGAGAGGGAGGGAGAGTGAGTGCGAGAGGGAGGGAGAGTGAGTGCGAGACGGAGGGAGAGTGTGTGTGAGAGGGAGGGAAAGTGAGTGCGAGAGGGTGGGAGAGGGAGTGCGAGAGGGTGGGAGAGGGAGTGCGAGAGGGTGGGAGAGTCAGTGCGAGAAGGAGGGAGTGTGAGTGCGATAGTGAGTGCGAGAGCGAGGGAGAGTGAATGCCGGAGAGTGAGTGCGAGAGGGAGAGAGAGTGACTGCGAGAGACAGGTACAGTGAGTCCGAGAGGGTGTGGGAGTGAGTGGGAGAGGGAGGGAGAGTGAGTGCAAGAGGGAAGGAGAGTGAGTGCGAGAGTGTGGGAGAGTGAGTGCGAGAGGAAGGGAGAGTGAGTGCGTGAGTGAGGGAGAGAGAGTGCAGGAGTGTGAGGGAGAGAGAGTGCAGGAGTGTGAGGGAGAGGGTGTGTGCGTGACAGAGAGAGATAGCGAGAGAGAGTGTGAGAGTGAGAGTGAGGAAGAGAGAGAGGGAGAGAGAGAGAGAGTGTGCGCAATAGAGACTGTATGTGAGAGTGAGAGCATATGAGTGAGATTATGAGAGAGACAGACAGACAGTGTGTGTATGCGACAAGGTGATAGTGAGAGTGAGAGACAGTGATGGTGAGACGGAGATTGACTGTGCCAGAGAGTGAGTGTGAGAGAATGAGCAAGAGAGAGAGAAATATAGGGGTGAGAGAGAGCGATTGATAGAGCGCAGGAGTGAGAGCAAGAAAGACAGCGAGAGAGACAGGGACAACGAGTGACAGAGACAGAGTGGAGAGAGAGTCAGCGTGTGAGAGAGAAAGATAGAGAGTGTGACTGTGCAAGAGAGGGAGAGAGAGTGAGTGCGAGAGAGGGAGGGAGCATGAGTGCGACAGTGAAAGAGAGTGAGTGCGAGAGGGTGCGAGAGTGAGAGCGAGAGGCAGGGAGAGTGAGTGCGAGAGGGAGGGAGCGTGAGTGCAAGAGGGAGGGAGAGTGAGTGCGAGAGGGAGGGAGAGTGAGTGCGTGAGGGAGGGAGAGTGAGTGCATGAGGGAGAGAGTATGATGTGAGAGTGAGACAAGGAGAGAGAATCATTGTGTGAGAGAGAAAGATAGAGAATGTGACTGTGAGAGATAGGGAGAGAGAGTGAGTGCGAAAGAGGGAGGGAGAGTGAGTGCAAGAGATGGGGGGAGAGTGAGTGCAAGAGAGAGGCTGAGTGAGTGCAAGAGAGAGGCAGATTGAGTACGAGAGGGAAAGAGAATGAGTGCGAGAGGGAGAGAGACTGGGTGCGAGAGGGAGGGAGAGTGGGTGCAAGAGGAAGAAAGAGTGAGTACAAGAGGTTGGGAGAGTGAGTGCGAGAGGGAGGGAGAGTGAGTGTGTGAGGGAGGGAGAGTGAGTGCGAGAGGGAGGGAGAGTGAGTGCGAGAGGGTGGGAGAGTGAGTGTGCGAGGGAGGGAGAGTGAGTGGGAGAGGGAAGGAGAGTGAGTTTGAGAGGGAGGGAGAGTCAGTGCGAGAAGGAGGGAGTGTGAGTGCGAGAGAGTGCGAAAGTGAGTGCGAGAGCGAGGGAGAGTGAATGCGAGAGGGAGGGAGAGTGGGTGTGCGAGGGAGGGAGAGTGAGTGGGACAGGGAAGGAGAGTGAGTTTGAGAGGGAGGGAGACTGAATGTGAGAGGGAGGGAGAGTGATTGTCAGATGGAGGGAGAATGAGTGCGAGAATGAGGGCGAGTGAATGTGAGAGAGGGAGGGCCAGTGAATGTGAGAGAGGTGGTGAGTGAGTGTGAGAGAGAGGGAGAGTGAATGTGAGAGAGAGGGAGCATGAGTCCGAGAGACAGGGAGCGTGAGTGCGACTGGGAGGGAGAGTGAGTGCGAGAGGGTGGGAGAGTGAGTGTGAGAGGGAGGGAGAGTGAGTGCGAGAGAGAGGGAAAAAGAGTGCGAGAGAGAGGGAGAGTGAGTGCGAGCGGGAGGGAGAGTGAGTGCGAGAGAGAGGGAGAGTGAGTGCGAGAGGGAGGGAGAGTGAGTGCGAGAGAGGGAGGAAGAGGGAATGTGAGAGGGAGGGAGACTGAGTGAGAGAGGGAGGGAGACTGAGTGCGAGAGGGAGGAAGACTGAGTGCGTGAGGGTGGGAGACTGAGTACGAGAGGGAGGGAAAAAGAGTGCGAGAGAGAGGGAGAGTGAGTGCGAGCGGGAGGGAGAGTGAGTGCGAGAGAGAGGGAGAGTGAGTGCGAGAGGGAGGGAGAGTGAGTGCGAGAGAGGGAGGAAGAGGGAGTGTGAGAGGGAGGGAGACTGAGTGAGAGAGGGAGGGAGAGTGAGTGCGAGAGGGAGGAAGAGTGAGTGCGAGAGGGAGGAAGAGTGAGTGCGAGAGGGAGGGAGTATAATGTGACAGTGTGAGACAGGGAGATAGAGTCAGTGTGTGAGAGAGAAAGATAGAGAATGTGACTGTGCGAGATAGGGAGAGAGAGTGAGTGCGAGAGATGGGGGGAGAGTGAGTGCAAGAGAGAGGCAGAGTGAGTGCGAGAGAGGCACAGTGAGTGCGAGAGGGAAAGAGAGTGAGTGCGTGAGGGAGGGAGAGTAGGTGCGAGAGGGAGGGAGAGTGAGTGCGAGAGGGAGGGAGAGTGAGTGCGAGAGGGAGGGAGAGTGAGTGCGAGACGGAGGGAGAGTGTGTGTGAGAGGGAGGGAAAGTGAGTGCGAGAGGGTGGGAGAGGGAGTGCGAGAGGGTGGGAGAGTCAGTGCGAGAAGGAGGGAGTGTGAGTGCGATAGTGAGTGCGAGAGCGAGGGAGAGTGAATGCCGGAGAGTGAGTGCGAGAGGGAGAGAGAGTGACTGCGAGAGACAGGTACAGTGAGTCCGAGAGGGTGTGGGAGTGAGTGGGAGAGGGAGGGAGAGTGAGTGCAAGAGGGAAGGAGAGTGAGTGCGAGAGTGTGGGAGAGTGAGTGCGAGAGGAAGGGAGAGTGAGTGCGTGAGTGAGGGAGAGAGAGTGCAGGAGTGTGAGGGAGAGAGTGTGCAGGAGTGTGAGGGAGAGGGTGTGTGCGTGACAGAGAGAGATAGCGAGAGAGAGTGTGAGAGTGAGAGTGAGGAAGAGAGAGAGGGAGAGAGAGAGAGAGTGTGCGCAATAGAGACTGTATGTGAGAGTGAGAGCATATGAGTGAGATTATGAGAGAGACAGACAGACAGTGTGTGTATGCGACAAGGTGATAGTGAGAGTGAGAGACAGTGATGGTGAGACGGAGATTGACTGTGACAGAGAGTGAGTGTGAGAGAATGAGCAAGAGAGAGAGAAATATAGGGGTGAGAGAGAGCGATTGATAGAGCGCAGGAGTGAGAGCAAGAAAGACAGCGAGAGAGACAGGGACAACGAGTGACAGAGACAGAGTGGAGAGAGAGTCAGCGTGTGAGAGAGAAAGATAGAGAGTGTGACTGTGCAAGAGAGGGAGAGAGAGTGAGTGCGAGAGAGGGAGGGAGCATGAGTGCGACAGTGAAAGAGAGTGAGTGCGAGAGGGTGCGAGAGTGAGAGCGAGAGGCAGGGAGAGTGAGTGCGAGAGGGAGGGAGAGTGAGTGCGTGAGGGAGAGAGTATGATGTGAGAGTGAGACAAGGAGAGAGAATCATTGTGTGAGAGAGAAAGATAGAGAATGTGACTGTGAGAGATAGGGAGAGAGAGTGAGTGCGAAAGAGGGAGGGAGAGTGAGTGCAAGAGATGGGGGGAGAGAGTGCAAGAGAGAGGCTGAGTGAGTGCAAGAGAGAGGCAGATTGAGTACGAGAGGGAAAGAGAATGAGTGCGAGAGGGAGAGAGACTGGGTGCGAGAGAGAGGGAGAGTGAATGTGAGAGAGAGGGAGCATGAGTCCGAGAGACAGGGAGCGTGGGTGCGACTGGGAGGGAGAGTAAGTGCGAGAGGGAGGGAGAGTGAGTGCGAGAGGGAGGGAGAGTGAGTGCGAGAGGGAGGGAGAGTGAGTGCAAGAGGGAGGGAGAGTGAGTGCGAGAGGGAGGGAGAATGAGTGCGAGAGGGAGGGAGAATGAGTGCGCGAGGGAGGGAGAGTGAGTGCGAGAGGGAGGAAGTGTGAGTGCGAGAGGAAGGGAGAGTGAGTGCGAGAGGAAGGGAGAGTGAGTGCGAGAAGGAGGGAGAGTGATTGCGAGAGGGAGGGAGAGTGACTGCGAGAGGAAGGGAGAGTGAGGGCGAGAGGGAGGGAGAGAGAGTGCGAAAGGGAGGGAGAGGGTGGGAGAGTGAGTGCAAGAGGGTGGGAGAGTGAGTGCGAGAGAGAGGGACAGTGACTGCTAGAGGGAGGTAGAGTGAGTGAGAGAGGGTGGGAGAGTGAGTGCGAGAGGGAGGGAGAGTGAGTGCGAGAGGGAGAGAGAGTGAGTGAGAGAGGAAGGGAGATTGAGTGCGAGAGGGAGGGAGAGGGAGTGCAAGAGGGTGAGGGAGAGGGTGTGTGCATGACAGAGAGAGATAGTGAGAGAGTGAGAGTGAGAGTGAGGGAGAGAGAGAGAATGTGCGTGATAGAGGCTGTATGTGAGAGAGAGAGCATATGAGTGAGATTAAGAGAAAGACAGACAGACAGTGTGTGTATGCGAGAACGTGATAGTGAGACTGTGAGACAGTGATGGTGAGACAGAGATTGACTGTGACAGAGAGTGAGTTTGAGATAATGAGCAAGAGAGAGAGGAAGATAGGGGCGAGAGAGAGCGATTGAAATAGTGCGGGAGTGAGAGCAAGAGAGACAGCGAGAGAGACAGAGACAATGAGTGACAGATACAGAGAGGGAGAGAGAGTCAGTGTGTGAGAGAGAAAGATAGAGTGTGACTGTGCAAGAGAGGGAGAGAGAGTGAGTGCAAGAGAGGGAGGGAGAGTGAGTGCGAGAGGGAGGGAGAGTGAGTGCAAGAGGGAGGGAGAGTGAGTGCGAGAGGGAGGGAGTGTGAGTGCGAGAGGGAGAGAAAGTGAGTGTGAGAGGGAGAGAGAGTGAGTGTGAGAGGAAGGGAGAGTGAATGTGAGAGGGAGGGAGAGTGAGTGGGAGAGGGAAGGAGAGTGAGTTTGAGAGGGAGGGAGAGTCAGTGCGAGAAGGAGGGAATGTGAGTGCGAGAGAGTGCGAAAGTGAGTGCGAGAGCGAGGGAGAGTGAATGCGAGAGGGAGGGAGAATGAGTGTACGAGGGAGGGAGAGTGAGCGGGACAGGGAAAGAGAGTGAGTTTGAGAGGGAGGGAGACTGAGTGTGAGAGGGAGGGAGAGTGAGTGTGAGAGGGAGGGAGAGTGAGTGCAAGATGGAGGGAGAGTAAGTGCGAGAGGGAGGAGAGTAAGTGCGAGAGTGAGGGAGAGAGAGTGCAGGAGTGTGAGGGAGAGAGAGTGCAGGAGTGTGAGGGAGAGGGTGTGTGCGTGACAGAGAGAGATAGTGAGAGAGAGTGTGAGAGTGAGAGTGAGGAAGAGAGAGAGGGAGAGAGAGAGAGAGTGTGCGCAATAGAGACTTTATGTGAGAGTGAGAGCATATGAGTGAGATTATGAGAGAGACAGACAGACAGTGTGTGTATGCGACAAGGTGATAGTGAGAGTGAGAGACAGTGATGGTGAGACAGAGATTGACTGTGCCAGAGAGTGAGTGTGAGAGAATGAGCAAGAGAGAGAGAAATATAGGGGTGAGAGAGAGCGATTGATAGAGCGCAGGAGTGAGAGCAAGAAAGACAGCGAGAGAGACAGGGACAACGAGTGACAGAGACAGAGAGGGAGAGAGAGTCAGCGTGTGAGAGAGAAAGATAGAGAGTGTGACTGTGCAAGAGAGGGAGAGAGAGTGAGTGCGAGAGAGGGAGGGAGCATGAGTGCGACAGTGAAAGAGAGTGAGTGCGAGAGGGTGCGAGAGTGAGAGCGAGAGGCAGGGAGAGTGAGTGCGAGAGGGAGGGAGAGTGAGTGCGAGAGGGAGGGAGAGTGAGTGCGAGAGGAAGGGAGAGTGAGTGCGTGAGGGAGAGAGTATGATGTGAGAGTGAGACAAGGAGAGAGAATCATTGTGTGAGAGAGAAAGATAGAGAATGTGACTGTGAGAGATAGGGAGAGAGAGTGAGTGCGAAAGAGGGAGGGAGCGTGAGTGCAAGAGATGGGGGAGAGTGAGTGCAAGAGAGAGGCTGAGTGAGTGCAAGAGAGAGGCAGATTGAGTACGAGAGGGAAAGAGAATGAGTGCGAGAGGGAGAGAGACTGGGTGCGAGAGGGAGGGAGAGTGGGTGCAAGAGGAAGAAAGAGTGAGTACAAGAGGTTGGGAGAGTGAGTGCGAGAGGGAGGGAGAGTGAGTGTGTGAGGGACGGAGAGTGAGTGCGAGAGGGAGGGAGAGTGAGTGCGAGAGGGTGGGAGAGTGAGTGTGCGAGGGAGGGAGAGTGAGTGGGACAGGGAAGGAGAGTGAGTTTGAGAGGGAGGGAGACTGAATGTGAGAGGGAGGGAGAGTGAGTGTCAGATGGAGGGAGAATGAGTGCGAGAATGAGGGCGAGTGAATGTGAGAGAGGGAGGGCCAGTGAATGTGAGAGAGATGGTGAGTGAGTGTGAGAGAGAGGGAGAGTGAATGTGAGTGAGAGGGAGCATGAGTCCGAGAGACAGGGAGCGTGAGTGCGACTGGGAGGGAGAGTGAGTGCGAGAGGGTGGGAGAGTGAGTGCGAGAGGGAGGGAGAGTGTGTGCGAGAGGGAGGGAGATTGAGTGCGAGAGGGAAGGGAGAGTGAGTGCGAGAGGGAGGGAGAATGAGTGCGAGAGGGAGGGAGAGTGAGTGCGAGAGGGAGGAAGTGTGAGTGCGAGAGGGAGGGAGAGTGAGTGCGAGAGGAAGGGAGAGTGAGTGCGAGAGGGAGGGAGAGAGAGTGCGAAAGGGAGGGAGAGGGTGGGAGAGTGAGTGCAACAGGGTGGGAGAGTGAGTGCGAGAGAGAGGGACAGTGACTGCTAGAGGGAGGTAGAGTGAGTGAGAGAGGGTGGGAGAGTGAGTGCGAGAGGGAGGGAGAGTGAGTGCGAGAGGGTGAGGGAGAGGGTGTGTGCATGACAGAGAGAGATAGTGAGAGAGTGACAGTGAGAGTGAGGGAGAGAGAGAGAATGTGCGTGATAGAGGCTGTATGTGAGAGAGAGAACATATTAGTGAGATTATGAGAAAGACAGACAGACAGTGTGTGTATGCGAGAACGTGATAGTGAGACTGTGAGACAGTGATGGTGAGACAGAGATTGACTGTGACAGAGAGTGAGTTTGAGATAATGAGCAAGAGGGAGAGGAAGATAGGGGCGAGAGAGAGCGATTGAAAGAGTGCGGGAGTGAGAGCAAGAGAGACAGCGAGAGAGACAGAGACAATGAGTGACAGAGACAGAGAGGGAGAGAGAGTCAGTGTGTGAGAGAGAAAGATAGAGAGTGTGACTGTGCAAGAGAGGGAGAGAGAGTGAGTGCAAGAGAGGGAGGGAGAGTGAGTGCGAGAGGGAGGGAGAGTGAGTGCAAGAGGGAGGGAGAGTGAGTGCGAGAGGGAGGGAGTGTGAGTGCGAGAGGGAGAGAAAGTGAGTGTGAGAGGGAGAGAGAGTGAGTGTGAGAGGAAGGGAGAGTGAGTGTGAGAGGGAGGGAGAGTGAGTGCAAGAGGGAGGGAGAGTAAGTGCGAGAGGGAGGGAGAGTAAGTGCGAGAGTGAGAGAGTGAGTTGTCAGAGTGTGAGACAGGGAGAGAGTCAGTGTTTGAGAGAAAGTGTGACTGTGCGAGATAGGGAGGGACAGTGAGTGCGAGAGGGAGAGAGAGTGAGTGCGAGAGAGAGGAAGAGTGCGTGCGAGACAGAGGGAGAGTGAGTGTGAGAGTGAGGGAGAGTGAATGCGAGAGAGAGGGAGCATGAGTGCGAGACACAGGGAGCATGAGTGCGACTGGGAGGGAGAGTGAGTGCGAGAGGGAGGGAGAGTGAGTGCGAGATGGGAGGGAGAGTGAGTGCGAGAGGGAGGGAGAGTGAGTGCGAGACGGAGGGAGAGTGAGTGCGAGACGGAGGGAGAGTGAGTGCGAGACGGAGGGAGAATGAGTGCGAGAGGGAGGGAGAGTGAGTGCGAGAGGGAGAGAGAGTCAGTGCGAGAGGGAGGGAGAGTGAGTGCGAGAGGGAAGGAGAGTGAGTGCGAGAGGGAGGGAGAGTGAGTGCGAGAGGGAGGGAGATTGAGTGCGAGAGGGAGGGAGAGTGAGAGCGAGATGGGTGGGGGACTGAGAGCGAGAGGGAGGGAGAGTGAGTGTGAGAGGAAGGGAGAGTGAGTGTGAGAGGGAGAGTGAGTGAGTGTGAGAGAGCGCGAGAGTGAGTGCAAGAGCGAGGAACAGTGAATGCGAGAGGGAGGGAGAGTGAGTGTGCGAGCGAGGGAGAGTGAGTGGGAGAGGGAGGGAGAGTGAGTGTGAGAGGGAGGGAGAGTGAGTGTGAGAGGTAGGGAGAGTGAGTGTGAGAGGGAGGGAGAGTGTGAGAGGGAGGGAGAGTGTGAGAGGGAGGGAGAGTGAGTGTCAGAGGGAGGGAGAGTGAGTGCGAGAGGGAGGGAGAATGAGTGCGAGAAAGAGGGCTCGTGAGTGTGAGAGAGGGAGGGCTAGTGAGTGTCAGAGGGAGGGAAATTGAGTGCGAGAAATGGGGAGAATGAGTGCGAGAGGGAAGGAGAGTGACTGTGAATGGGAAAGAGAGAGTGAGTGTGAGACGGAGAAGAGTGAATGCGAGAGGGAGGGAGAGTGACATGTGAGAGTGAGAGTGAGAGAGAGAGAATGTGTGTGTTTGTGCGTCTGTTTGTGTGAGAAAGAGAGAGAAGCTCTAATAGAGAGACCGAGAGTGAGAGAGAGAGTGTGAGAAAGAGAGTGAGAGAGAGTGAGTGAGAGAGAGTGAGTGTGAGGGAGAGAGAGAGTGCACAATAGAGTGAGTCTGAGAGAGAGCACATGAGTGAGATTTTGAGAGACAGTGAAATAGAGTAATGGTGAGACTGAGTGCAAGAGAGAAGGAGAATGTGTGTCAGAGGGAGAGAGAGTGACTGGAAGAGGGAGGGAGAATGAGTGCCAGAGGGAAGGAGAGTGAGTGTCAGAGGGAGAGAGAGTGAGTGGAAGAGGGAGGGAGAATGAGTGCCAGAGGGAAGGAGAGTGAGTGTCAGAGGGAGAGAGAGTGAGTGGAAGAGGGAGGGAGAATGAGTGCCAGAGGGAGGGAGAATGAGTGCGAGAAAGAGGGCGAGTGAGTGTGAGAGAGGGAGGGCAAGTGAGTGTGAGAGGGAGGGAGATTGAGTGCGAGAAAGAGGGAGAATGAGTGCAAGAGGGAGAGAGAGTGACTGAGAGCGAAAGAGAGAGTGAGTGCGAGAGGGAGGGAGAGTGAGTGCGAGAGGGAGGAAGTGTGAGTGCGAGAGGGAGGGAGAGTGAGTGCGAGAGGAAGGGAGAGTGAGTGCAAGAGGGAGGGAGAGAGAGTGCGAAAGGGAGGGAGAGGGTGGGAGAGTGAGTGCAACAGGGTGGGAGAGTGAGTGCGAGAGAGAGGGACAGTGATTGCTAGAGGGAGGTAGAGTGAGTGAGAGAGGGTGGGAGAGTGAGTGCGAGAGGGAGGGAGAGTGAGTGCGAGAGGGTGAGGGAGAGGGTGTGTGCATGACAGAGAGAGATAGTGAGAGAGTGACAGTGAGAGTGAGGGAGAGAGAGAGAATGTGCGTGATAGAGGCTGTATGTGAGAGAGAGAACATATGAGTGAGATTATGAGAAAGACAGACAGACAGTGTGTGTATGCGAGAACGTGATAGTGAGACTGTGAGACAGTGATGGTGAGACAGAGATTGACTGTGACAGAGAGTGAGTTTGAGATAATGAGCAAGAGGGAGAGGAAGATAGGGGCGAGAGAGAGCGATTGAAAGAGTGCGGGAGTGAGAGCAAGAGAGACAGCGAGAGAGACAGAGACAATGAGTGACAGAGACAGAGAGGGAGAGAGAGTCAGTGTGTGAGAGAGAAAGATAGAGAGTGTGACTGTGCAAGAGAGGGAGAGAGAGTGAGTGCAAGAGAGGGAGGGAGAGTGAGTGCGAGAGGGAGGGAGAGTGAGTGCAAGAGGGAGGGAGAGTGAGTGCGAGAGGGAGGGAGTGTGAGTGCGAGAGGGAGAGAAAGTGAGTGTGAGAGGGAGAGAGAGTGAGTGTGAGAGGAAGGGAGAGTGAGTGTGAGAGGGAGGGAGAGTGAGTGCAAGAGGGAGGGAGAGTAAGTGCGAGAGGGAGGGAGAGTAAGTGCGAGAGTGAGAGAGTGAGTTGTCAGAGTGTGAGACAGGGAGAGAGTCAGTGTTTGAGAGAAAGTGTGACTGTGCGAGATAGGGAGGGACAGTGAGTGCGAGAGGGAGAGAGAGTGAGTGCGAGAGAGAGGAAGAGTGCGTGCGAGACAGAGGGAGAGTGAGTGTGAGAGTGAGGGAGAGTGAATGCGAGAGAGAGGGAGCATGAGTGCGAGACACAGGGAGCATGAGTGCGACTGGGAGGGAGAGTGAGTGCGAGAGGGAGGGAGAGTGAGTGCGAGATGGGAGGGAGAGTGAGTGCGAGAGGGAGGGAGAGTGAGTGCGAGACGGAGGGAGAGTGAGTGCGAGACGGAGGGAGAGTGAGTGCGAGACGGAGGGAGAATGAGTGCGAGAGGGAGGGAGAGTGAGTGCGAGAGGGAGAGAGAGTCAGTGCGAGAGGGAGGGAGAGTGAGTGCGAGAGGGAAGGAGAGTGAGTGCGAGAGGGAGGGAGAGTGAGTGCGAGAGGGAGGGAGATTGAGTACGAGAGGGAGGGAGAGTGAGAGCGAGATGGGTGGGGGACTGAGAGCGAGAGGGAGGGAGAGTGAGTGTGAGAGGAAGGGAGAGTGAGTGTGAGAGGGAGAGTGAGTGAGTGTGAGAGAGCGCGAGAGTGAGTGCGAGAGCGAGGAACAGTGAATGCGAGAGGGAGGGAGAGTGAGTGTGCGAGCGAGGGAGAGTGAGTGGGAGAGGGAGGGAGAGTGAGTGTGAGAGGGAGGGAGAGTGAGTGTGAGAGGTAGGGAGAGTGAGTGTGAGAGGGAGGGAGAGTGTGAGAGGGAGGGAGAGTGTGAGAGGGAGGGAGAGTGAGTGTCAGAGGGAGGGAGAGTGAGTGCGAGAGGGAGGGAGAATGAGTGCGAGAAAGAGGGCTCGTGAGTGTGAGAGAGGGAGGGCTAGTGAGTGTCAGAGGGAGGGAAATTGAGTGCGAGAAATGGGGAGAATGAGTGCGAGAGGGAAGGAGAGTGACTGTGAATGGGAAAGAGAGAGTGAGTGTGAGACGGAGAAGAGTGAATGCGAGAGGGAGGGAGAGTGACATGTGAGAGTGAGAGTGAGAGAGAGAGAATGTGTGTGTTTGTGCGTCTGTTTGTGTGAGAAAGAGAGAGAAGCTCTAATAGAGAGACCGAGAGTGAGAGAGAGAGTGTGAGAAAGAGAGTGAGAGAGAGTGAGTGAGAGAGAGTGAGTGTGAGGGAGAGAGAGAGTGCACAATAGAGTGAGTCTGAGAGAGAGCACATGAGTGAGATTTTGAGAGACAGTGAAATAGAGTAATGGTGAGACTGAGTGCAAGAGAGAAGGAGAATGTGTGTCAGAGGGAGAGAGAGTGACTGGAAGAGGGAGGGAGAATGAGTGCCAGAGGGAAGGAGAGTGAGTGTCAGAGGGAGAGAGAGTGAGTGGAAGAGGGAGGGAGAATGAGTGCCAGAGGGAAGGAGAGTGAGTGTCAGAGGGAGAGAGAGTGAGTGGAAGAGGGAGGGAGAATGAGTGCCAGAGGGAGGGAGAATGAGTGCGAGAAAGAGGGCGAGTGAGTGTGAGAGAGGGAGGGCAAGTGAGTGTGAGAGGGAGGGAGATTGAGTGCGAGAAAGAGGGAGAATGAGTGCAAGAGGGAGAGAGAGTGACTGAGAGCGAAAGAGAGAGTGAGTGCGAGAGAGACGGAGAGCGAGTGCGAGAGGGAGGGAGAGGGAGTGCGAGAGGGAGGGAGAGGGAGTGCGAGAGGGAGGGAGAGGGAGTGCGAGAGGGAGGGAGAGGCAGTTCAATATGAAGGGAAAGTGAGTGCGAGAGGGAGGGAGAGTGAGTGCGAGAGGGAGGGAGAGTGTGTGCGAGAGGAAGGGAAAGTGAGTGCGAGAGGCAGAGAGAGTGAGAGCGAGAGGGAGGGAGAGTCAGTGTGAGAGGGAGGGAGAGGGAGTGCGAGAGGGAGGGAGAGGGAGTGCGAGAGGGAGAGAGTCAGTGCGAGAGACAGGGAGCGTGAGTGCGAGAGTCAGCGCGAGAGCAAGGGAGAGTGAATGCCGGAGAGTGAGTGCGAGAGGGAGGGAGAGTGACTGCGAGAGGGAGGTACAGTGAGTCCAAGAGGATGGGAGAGTGAGTGGGAGAGGGAGGGAGAGTGAGTGCAAGAGGGAGGGAGAGTGACTGCGAGAGGGATGTAGAGTGAGTGCGAGAGGGTGGAAGAGTGAGTGCGACAGGGAGGGAGAGTGAGTGTGAGAGAGAAGGAGAGTGACTGTGAGAGGGATAGAGAGACTGGTTGCGAGAGGGATGGAGAGTGAGTGCGAGAGGGAGGGAGAGTGAATGCTAGAGGGAGGGAGAGTGACATGTGAGAGTGAGACTGAGGGAGAGATAATGTGGGTGTGTGTGCGAAAGAGAGAGAGGCTCTATGAGAGAGACTGAGAGTGAGAGAGAGAGTGAGAGAGAGTGAGTGCGATAGGGAGGGAGAGTGAGTGCGAGAGGGAGAGAGTGTGAGTGCGAGAGGGAGGGAGAATGAGTGCGAGAAAGAGGGAGAATGAGTGCGAGAAAGAGGGAGAATGAGTGCGAGAGGGTGGGAGAGTGACTGTGAGAGGGAAAGAGAGAGTGAGTGCGAGAGGGAGGGAGAGTAAGTGCGAGAGGGAGGGAGAGTGAGTGGAAGAGGGAGGGAGAGTGACGTGTGAGAGTGAGGTAGAGAGAATGTGTGTGTGTGTGCGTCCGTGTGTTTGTGAAAGAGAGAGAGGGTCTATGAGAGAGACTGAGAGTGAGAGAGAGTGAGAGAGAGTGAGTGAAAGAGAGTGAGTGTGAGGGAGAGAGAGAGTGCACAATAGAGTGAGTCTGCGAGAGAGCACATAAGTATGATTTTGAGAGACAGACAGACAGTGAGATAGAGTAATGGTGAGAGTGAATGTGAGAGAATGAACATGAGTGAGAGCAAGATAGAGGGCGAGAGAGAGAGCAAGAGAGAGTGAGAGGGAGTAAGAGGGAGCAAGAGTGAGTGAGAGGAAGCGAGTAGGAGCGAGTGGAAGCGTGAGAAAGCGAGAGCGATTGAGAGTTGATGTGAAAATGTGTGACCGAGAGGCAGAGACTGTGAGAGAGAGTGTGAGATAGAGAGTGTGAGAGAGAGAGTGCGTGTGACAGAAAGATAGAGATAGAGTGTGACAGTGTATGAGAGAGCGAGAGAGTGAGTGCGAGAGAAAGAGGGAGGGAGAGTGAGTGCGAGAGAGGGAGGGAGAGTGAGTGCGAAAGAGGGAGGGAGAATGAGTGTGAGAGGGAGGGTGAATGAGTGCGAGAGAGGGAGGGAGAGTGTGTGCGAGAGAGGGAGGGAGAGTGAGTGCGAGAGGGAGGTAGTGTGAGTTTGAGAGCGAGGGACAGTCAGTGCGAGAGGGAGGGAGTGTGAGTGCGAGAGAATGCGAGAGCGAGGGAGAGTGAGTGGGAGAGGGAAGGAGAGTGAGTGTCAGAGGGAGGGAGAGTGAGTGTCAGAGGGAGGGAGAGTGAATGCGAGAGAGAGGGAGCATGAGTGCGAGAGACAGGGAGCGTGAGTGCGACTGGGAGGGAGAGTGAATGCGAGAGGCAGAGAGAGTGAGTGCGAGAGGGAGGGAGAATGAGTGCGAGAGGGAGGGAGAGTGAGTGCGAGAGGAAGGGAGAGTGAGTGCGAGAAGGAGGGAGAGTGATTGCGAGAGGGAGGGAGAGTGAGTGCGAGAGGGGGGGGAGAGTGAGTGCGAGAGGGGGAGAGTGAGTGCGAGAGGGGGGGAGAGTAGTGCGAGAGGGAGGGAGAGTGAGTGGGAGAGCGAGGGAGAGTGAGTGCGAGAGGGAGGGAGAGTGAGTGCGAGAGGGAGGGAGAGAGTCGAGAGGGAGGGAGAGTGAGTGCGAGAGGGAGGGAGAGTGAATGCGAAAGGAAGGGAGAGTGAGTGCGAGAGGGAGGGAGAGTGTGTGCGAGAGGGTAGGAGACTGAGTGCGAGAAAGAGGGAAAAAGAGTGTGAGAGAGATGGAGAGTGAGTGCGAGAGGGAGGGAGAGTGAATGCGAGAGAGAGGGAGCATGAGTGCGAGAGACAGGGAGCATGAGTGCGACTGGGAGGGAGAGTGAGTGCAAGAGGGAGGGAGAGTGAGTGCGAGAGGGAGGGAGAATGAGTGCAAGAGGGAGGCAGAGTGAGTGCGAGAGGGAGGGAGAGTGAGTGCGAGAGGGAGGGAGAGTGAGTGTGAGAGGGTGGGAGAGTGAGTACGAGAGGGAGGGAGAGTGAGTGCGAGAGGGTGGGAGAGTCAGTGCGAGAGGGAGGGAGTGTGAGTGCGAGAGCGAGGGAGAGTGAATGAGAGAGGTAGGGAGAGTGAGTCTGCGAGGGAGAGAGAATGAGTGGGAGAGGGAGGGAGACTGAGTGTGAGAGGGAGGGAGAGTGAGTGTGAGAGGGAGGGAGAGTGAGTGTGAGAGGGAGGGAGAGTGAGTGTGAGAGGGAGGGAGAGTGAGTGTGAGAGGGAGGGAGAGAGTCGAGAGGGAGGGAGAGTGAGTGCGAGAGGGAGGGAGAGTGAATGCGAAAGGGAGGGAGAGTGACTGCGAGAGGGAGGGAGAGTGTGTGCGAGAGGGTGGGAGACTGAGTGCGAGAAAGAGGGAAAAAGAGTGTGAGAGAGATGGAGAGTGAGTGCGAGAGGGAGGGAGAGTGAATGCGAGAGAGAGGGAGCATGAGTGCGAGAGACAGGGAGCATGAGTGCGACTGGGAGGGAGAGTGAGTGCAAGAGGGAGGGAGAGTGAGTGCAAGAGGGAGGGAGAGTGAGTGCGAGAGGGAGGGTGAGTGAGTGCGAGAGGGAGGGAGAATTAGTGCGAGAGGGAGGCAGAGTGAGTGCGAGAGGGAGGGAGAGTGAATGCGAGAGGGAGGGAGAGTGAGTGTGAGAGGGTGGGAGAGTGAGTGCGAGAGGGTGGGAGAGTCAGTGCGAGAGGGAGGGAGTGTGAGTGCGAGAGAGTGCGAGAGTGAGTGCGAGAGCGAGAGAGAGTGAATGAGAGAGGTAGGGAGAGTGAGTGTGCGATGGAGGGAGAGTGAGTGGGAGAGGGAGGGAGATTGAGCGTGAGAGGGAGGGAGAGTGAGTGTGAGAGGGAGGGAGAGTGAGTTTGAGAGGGAGGGAGAATGAGTGTGAGAGGGAGGGAGAGTGAGTGTGAGAGGGAGGGAGAGTGAGTGTCAGAGGGAGGGAGAGTGAGTGCGAGAGGGAGGGAGAATGAGTGCGAGAAAGAGGGCAAGTGAGTGAGAGAGGGAGGGAGAGTGAGTGTGAGAGGAGGGAAATTGAGTGCGAGAAAGAGGGAGAATGAGTGCAAGAGGGAGGGAGAGTGACTGTAAATGGGAAAGAGAGAGTGAGTGCGAGACAGAGAAGAGTGAATGCGAGAGGGAGGGTGAGTGACATGTGAGAGTGAGAGTGAGAGAGAGAGAATGTGTGTGTTTGTGCGTCTGTTTGTGTGTGAAAGAGAGAGAGGTTCTATTAGAGAGACCGAGAGTGAGAGAGAGAGAGTGAGAGAGCGAGAGTGAGAGAGAGTGAGTAAGAGAGAGTGAGTGTGAGGGAGAGAGAGAGTGCACAATAGAGTGAGTCTGAGAGAGAGCACATGAGTGAGATTTTGAGACAGACAGACAGCGAGATAGAGTAATGGTGAGAGTGAGGGTCAGTGGATCTGAGAGAATGAACATGAGTGAGAGCAAGATAGAGGGCGAGAGAGAGAGCAAGAGCGAGTGAGAGGGAGTAAGAGAGAGCGAGAGTGAGTGAGAGGAAGCGAGTAGGAGCGAGAGGGAGCGTGAGGAAGCAAGAGCGATTGAGAGTGTGATGTGAAAGTGTGTGACCGAGAGGCAGAGACTGTGAGAGAGAGTGTGAGATAGAGAGTGTGAGATAGAGAGAGTTTGTGTGACAGAAAGATAGAGATAGAGTGTGACAGTGTGTGAGAGAGCGAGAGAGTGAGTGCGAGAGAGAGAGGGAGGGAGAGTGAGTGCAAGAGAGGGAGGGAGAGTGAGTGCGAGAGAGGGAGGGAGAATGAGTGTGAGAGAATGAGAGTGAGTGTGAGAGAATGAGCATGTGTGACAGCAAGAAAGAGGGCAAGAGAGAGAGTGAGAGGGAGCGAGAGGGAGCGAGATTGATTGAGATATTGATGTAAGACTGTGTGAGTGAGAGACACAGACAATGAGAGATAGACTGTGAGGGAGAGTGTGTGTGTGAGAGAGAGAGATCATATGAGTGCGAGTGTGTGAGGGTGAGAGAGAGAGAGTCAGTTTGTGAAGAGAAAGATAGTGAGAGAGTGTGACTGAGGGTGCGAGAGACAGAGAGAGTGAGTGCGAGAGAGGGAGGGAGAGTGAGTGCAAGAGACAGGGAGCGTGAGTGCGAGAGACAGGGAGCGTGAGATCGAGAGACAGGGAGCATGAGATCGAGAGACAGGGAGCATGAGTGCGAGAGGAAGGGAGAATGAGTGTGAGAGGGAGGGAGAGTGAGTGTGAGAGAGGGAGGGTGAGAGAGTGTGAGAGAGGGAGGGCGATTCAGTCCGAGAAAGAGGGAGAATGAGTGCGAGAGGAAGAGAGAGTGAGTGCAAGAGTGAGGGAGAATGAGTGTGAGAGAGGGAGGGAGAGTGAGTGCAAGAGACAGGAAGCATGAGTGTGAGAGACAGGGAGCGTGAGTGCGAGAGACAGGGATCATGAGTGCGAGAGGGAGGGAGAATGAGTGTGAGAGGGAGGGAGAGTGAGTGTGAGAGAGGGAGGGCGAGAGTGAGAGAGGGAGGGCGGGTGAGTGTGAGATAGAAGGAGATAGAGTATGAGAAAGAGGGAGAATGAGTGCGAGAGGAAGGGAGAATGAGTATGAGAGGGAGGGAGAGTGAATGCAAAGGGAGGGAGGGTGAGTGCGAGAGAGAGGGAGGTTGAGTGCGAAAGGGAGGGAGAGTGAGTGCGAGAGAGAGGGAGAGTGAGTGCGAGAGAGAGGGAGAGTGAGTGCGAGAGACTGGGAGCGTGAGTGTGAGAGACTGGGAGCGTGAGTGTGAGAGACAATGAGCGTGAGAGCGAGAGACAGGGTGCGTGAGTGCAAGAGACAGGGAGCGTGAGTGCGAGAGACAGGGAGCGTGAGTGCGAGAGACAGGGAGAGTGAGTGCGAGAGCAGGGAGAGTGAGAGGGAGGAAGGGTGAGTGCGAGAGGGAGGGAGCGTGAGTGCGAGAGGGAGGGAGAGTGAGTGCGAGAGGAAGGGAGAGTGAGTGCGAGAGGAAGGGAGAGTGAGCGCAAGAGGGAGGGAGAGTGAGTGCGAGGGGGGGAGAGAGAGTGCGAGAGGGAGGGAGAGAGAGGGACGTGAGAGAGTGTGAGTGTGTGAGAGAGAGAGAGTCAGGGAGAGAGAATGTGTGTGTGTTTGTATGTCTGTGTGTGTGAGAGAGAGAGTGGGTCTATCAGATCGAGTGAGTGAGAGAGAGAGTAAGTGAGAGACAGTGAGAGTGAGAGTGAGGGAGAGAGTGTGTGATAGAGTGTGTCTGAGAGAGAGAGCATATGAGTGAGATTTTGAGAGACAGACAGACAGACAGTGAGATAGAGTAATGGTGAGAGTGAGAGAGATGGAGAGTGAGTGTGAGAGAATGAGCATGTGTGACAGCAAGAAAGAGGGCAAGAGAGAGAGCGAGAGGGAGCGAGAACGATTGAGATAGTGATGTAAGAGTGTGTGACCGAGAGACATAGACAGTGAGAGATAGAGTGTGAGAGGGAGAGTGTGTGTGTGAGAGAGAGAGATCATATGAGTGCGAGTGTGTGAGGGTGAGAGAGAGAGAGTCAGTTTGTGAAGAGAAAGATAGTGAGAGAGTGTGACTGAGGGTGCGAGAGACAGAGAGAGTGAGTGCGAGAGAGGGAGGGAGAGTGAGTGCAAGAGACAGGGAGCGTGAGTGCGAGAGACAGGGAGCGTGAGTGCGAGAGACAGGAAGCGTGAGTGCGAGAGACAGGGAGCGTGAGATCGAGAGACAGGGAGCGTGAGTGCGAGAGGAAGGGAGAATGAGTGTGAGAGGGAGGGAGAGTGAGTGTGAGAGAGGGAGGGTGAGAGAGTGTGAGATAGAAGGAGATTGAGTACGAGAAAGAGGGAGAATGAGTGCGAGAGGAAGAGAGAGTGAGTGCGAGAGGGAGGGAGAATGAGTGTGAGAGAGGGAGGGAGAGTGGGTGCAAGAGACAGGGAGCATGAGTGTGAGATACAGGGAGCGTGAGTGCGAGAAAGAGGGAGAATGAGTACGAGAGGGAGGGAGAGTGAGTATGAGAGGGAGGGAGAGTGAGTATGAGAGGGAGGGAGAGTGAGTGCGAGAGGGAGGGAGGGTGAGTGCGAGTGGGAGGGAGAGTGAGTGCGAGAGGGAGGGAGAGAGAGTGCGAGAGGGAGGAAGAGTCAGTGCAAGAGAGTGGGAGAGTGAGTGCGAGAGAGAGGGAGGTTGAGTGCGAAAGGGAGGGAGAGTGAGTGCGAGAGAGAGGGAGCGTGAGTGCGAGAGACAATGAGCGTGAGAGCGAGAGACAGGGTGCGTGAGTGCAAGAGACAGGGAGCGTGAGTGCGAGAGACAGGGAGCATGAGTGCGAGAGACAGGGAGAGTGAATGCGAGAGCGGGGAGACTGAGAGGGAGGGAGCGTGAGTGCGAGAGGGAGGGAGCGAGAGTGCGAGAGGGAGGGAGCGTGAGTGCGAGAGGGAGGGAGCGAGAGTGCGAGAGGGAGGGAGAGTGAGTGCAGAGGAAGGGAGAGTGAGCAAGAGGGAGGGAGAGTGAGTGCAAGAGGAAGGGAGAATGACTGGGAGAGGGAGGTAGAGTGAGTGCGAAAGGGTGGGAGAGTGAGTGCGAAAGACAGGGAGCGCGAGACAATGAGTGACAGAGACAGAGAGAGTCAGTGTGTGAGAGAGAAAGATAGAGAGTGTGACTGTGCAAGAGAGGGAGAGAGAGTGAGTGCAAGAGAGGGAGGGAGAGTGAGTGCGAGAGGGAGGGAGAGTGAGGTGCGAGAGGGAGGGAGAGTGAGTGTGAGAGGAAGGGAGAGTGAGTGTGAGAGGGAGAGAGAGTAAGTGCGAGAGGGAGAGAGTGAGTTGTCAGAGTGTGAGACAGGGAGAGAGAGTCAGTGTGTGAGAGAGAGTGTGACTGTGCGAGATAGGGAGAGTGTGAGTGCGAGAGAGGGAGGGAGAGTGAGTGCGAGAGGGAGGTAGTGTGAGTGCGAGAGGAAGGGAGAGTGAGTGCGAGAGGAAGGAAGAGTGAGTGCGAGAGGGAGGGAGAGTGAGTGCGAGAGGGAGGGAGAGTGAGTGCGAGAGGGAGGGAGAGTGACGTGAGAAAGTGAGTGTGAGGGAGAGAGAATGTGTGCATGTGTGCATCTGTGCGTGTGTGTGAAAGTGAGAGAGGGTCTATGAGAGAGACAGAGTGAGAGAGTGAGAGAGAGAGTGAGAGAGAGTGAGTGTGAGGGAGAGAGTGCACGATAGAGTTAGTCTGAGAGAGACCACATGAGTGATATTTTGAGAGACAGACAGACAGACAGCGAGATGGAGTGATGGTGAGAGTGAGAGAGAGGGAGCGTGAGTGTGAGAGAATGAGCATGTGTGACAGCAAGAAAGAGGGCAAGAGAGAGAGTGAGAGAGAGCGAGAGGGAGCGAGAACAATTGAGATAGTGATGTAAGAGTGTGTGACCGAGAGACACAGACAGTGAGAGATAGACTGTGAGAGGGAGAGTGTGTGTGTGAGAGAGAGAGATCATATAAGTGTGAGTGTGTGAGGGTGAGAGAGAGAGAGTCAGTTTGTGAAGAGAAAGATAGTGAGAGAGTGTGACTGAGGGTGTGAGAGACAGAGAGAGTGAGTGCGAGAGAGGGAGGGAGAGTAGGTGCAAGAGACAGGGAGCGTGAGTGCAAGAGACAGGGAGCGTGAGTGGGAGAGACAGGGAGCGTGAGTGCGAGAGGAAGGGAGAATGAGTGTGAGAGGGAGGGAGAGTGAGTGTGAGAGAGGGAGGGCGAGAGAGTGTGAGAGAGGGAGGGCGAGAGAGTGTGAGAGAGGGAGGGCGAGTGAGTGTGAGATAGAAGGAGATTCAGTACGAGAAAGAGGGAGAATGAGTGCGAGAGGGAGAGAGAGTGAGTGCGAGAGGGAGGGAGAGTGAGTGTGAGAGAGGGAGGGCGAGAGAGTGTGAGAGAGGGAGGGTGAGTGAGTGTGAGATTGAAGGAGATTCAGTACGAGAAAGAGGGAGAATGAGTGCGAGAGGGAGAGAGAATGAGTGCGAGAGGGAGGGAGAGTGAGTGTGAGTGGGAGGGAGAGTGAGCGCGAGTGGGAGGGAGAGTGAGCGCGAGAGGGAGGGAGTGTAAGTGTGAGAGGGAGGGAGAGTGAGTGCGAGAGGATGGGAGAGAGAGTGCGAGAGGGTGGGAGAGTGAGTGCGAGAGAGAGGGAGGATGAGTGCAAGAGAGAGGGAGAGTGAGTGCGAGAGAGAGGGAGAGTGAGTGCGAGAGAGAGGGAGCATGAGTGCGAAAGACAGGGAGCGCAAGTGCGAGAGACAGGGAGCGTGAGAGCGAGAGACAGGGAGCGTGAGAGCGAGAGACAGGGAGCGTGAGTGCGAGAGACAGGGAGCGTGAGTGCGAGAGGGAAGGAGAGTGAGTGCGAGAGGAAGGGAGAATGAGTGCGAGAGGAAGGGACAGTGAGTGCGCGAGGGAGGGAGAGTGAGTGCGAGAGGGAGGGAGAGTGAGTGCAAGAGGAAGGGAGAGTGAGTGCAAGAGGAAGGGAGAGTGAGTGCAAGAGGGAGGGAGAGTGACTGCGAGAGGGAGGTAGAGTGAGTGCGAGAGGGTGGAAGAGTGAGTGCGAGAGGGAAGGAGAGTGACTGTGAGAGGGAAAGAGAGACTGGTTGCAAGAGGGATGGAGAGTGAGTGCTAGAGGGAGGGAGAGTGAATGCTAGAGGGAGGGAGAGTGACATGTGAGAGTGAGAGTGAGGGAGAGAGAATGTGTGTGTGTGCGAAAGAGAGAGAGGCTCTATGAGAGAGACAGAGTGAGAGAGAGAGTGAGAGAGAGTGAGTGCGAGAGGGAGGGAGAGTGAGTGGAAGGGGGAGGGAGAGTGACGTGTGAGAGTGAGAGTGAGGTAGAGAGAATGTGTGTGTGCGTCCGTGTGTTTGTGAAAGAGAGAGAGGGACTATTAGAGAGACTGAGAGTGAGAGAGAGAGTGAGAGAGAGAGAGTGAGAGAGAGTGAGTGAAAGAGAGTGAGTGTGAGGGAGAGAGAGAGTGTGCAATAGAGTGAGTCTGCGAGAGAGCACATAAGTGAGATTTTGAGAGACAGACAGACAGTGAGATAGAGTAATGGTGAGAGTGAGTGTGAGAGAATGAACATGAGTGAGAGCAAGATAGAGGGCAAGAGAAAGAGCGAGAGGGAGCGAGAGGCAGCGAGAACGATTGAGAGAGTAATGTGAGAGTGTGTGACCGAGAGACACAGACAGTGAGAGATAGACTGTGAGAGGGAGAGTGCGTTTGTGAGAGAGACATATGAGTGCGAGTGTGCGAGGGTGAGAGAGAGAGAGTCAGTTTATGAAGAGAAAGATAGTGAGAGAGTGTGACTGAGGATGCGAGAGACAGAGAGAGTGAGTGCGAGAGAGGGAGGGAGAGTAGGTGCAAGAGACAGGGAGCGTGAGTGCGAGAGACAGGGAGCGTGAGTGCGAGAGACAGGGAGCGTGAGTGCGAGAGGAAGGGAGAATGAGTGTGAGAGGGAGGGAGAGTGAGTGTGAGAGAGGGAGGGCGATAGAGTGTGAGAGAGGGAGGGCGAGTGAGTGTGAGATAGAAGGAGATTCAGTACGAGAAAGAGGGAGAATGAGTGCGAGAGGGAGAGAGAGTGAGTGCGAGAGGGAGGGAGAGTGAGTGCGAGAGGAAGGGAGTGTGAGTGCGAGAGGAAGGGAGTGTGAGTGTGAGAGGGAGGGAGAGTGAGTGCAAGAGGGAGTGAGAGTGAGTGCGAGAGTGAGGGAGAGTGAGTGCGAGAGGGAGGGAGTGTGAGTGTGAGAGGGAGGGAGAGTGAGTGCGAGCGGGAGGGAGAGTGAGTGCGAGAGGGAGGGAGACTGTGTGAGAGAGGGAGGGAGACTGAGTGCGAGAGGGAGGAAGACTGAGTGCAAGAGGGTGGGAGACTGAGTACGAGAGAGAGGGAAAAAGAATGCGAGAGAAAGGGAGAGTGAGTGCGAGAGGGAGGGAGAGTGAGTGCGAAGAGAGGGAGAGTGAGTGCGAGAGGGAGGGAGAGTGAGTGCGAGAGGGAGGGAGAGTGAGTGCGAGAGAGAGAGCGTGAGTGCGAGAGACAGGGAGCGTGAGTGCGACTGGGAGGGAGAGTGAGTGCGAGAGGGAGGGAGAGTGAGTGAGAGAGGGAGGGAGTATGATGTGAGAGTGTGAGACAGGGAGAGAGAGTCAGTGTGTGAGAGAGAAAGATAGAGAATGTGACTGTGCGAGATAGGGAGAGAGTGAGTGCGAGAGATGGGGGGAGAGTGAGTGCAAGAGAGAGGCAGAGTGAGTGCGAGAGAGGCAGAGTGAGTGCGAGAGGGAATGAGAGTGAGTGCGAGAGGGAGGGAGAGTAGGTGCGAGAGGGAGGGAGAGTGAGTGCGAGAGGGAGGGAGAGTGAGTGCGAGAGGGAGGGAGAGTGAGTGCGAGAGGGAGGGAGAGTGAGTGCGAGAGGACAGAAGAGTGAGTGCGAGAGGAAAGGAGAGTGAGTGCGAGAGGAAGGGAGAGTCGCTGGGAGAGGGAGGGAGAGAATGCGAGAGGGAGGGAGAGTGAGTGCGAGAGGAAAGGAGAGTGAGTGCGAGAGGGAGGGAGAGTGAGTGCGAGAGGGAGGGAGAGTGAGTGCGAGAGGGAGGGAGAGTGAGTGCATGAGGGTGAGAGTATGATGTGACAGTGAGACAAGGAGAGAGAATCATTGTGTGAGAGAGAAAGATAGAGAATGTGACTGTGAGAGATAAGGAGAGAGAGTGAGTGCGAGAGTGAGTGCGAGATCGAGGGAGAGTGAGTGCGAGAGGAAGGGAGTGTGAGTGCGAGAGGAAGGGAGTGTGAGTGTGAGAGGGAGGGAGAGTGAGTGCAAGAGGGAGGGAGAGTGAGTGCGAGAGTGAGGGAGAGTGAGTGCGAGAGGGAGGGAGTGTGAGTGTGAGAGGGAGGGAGAGTGAGTGCGAGCGGGAGGGAGAGTGAGTGCGAGAGGGAGGGAGGGTGAGTGCGAGAGGAAGGCACAGTGAGTACGAGAGGGTGGGAGATTGAGTAAGAGAGGGTGGGAGAGTCAGTGCGAGAGGGAGGGAGTGTGAGTGCGAGAGAGTGCGAGAGTGAGCGCGAAAGCGAGGGAGAGTGAATGTGGGAGGGAGGGAGAGTGACTGTGAGAGGTAGGAAGAGTGAGTGGGAGAGGGAGGAAGAGTGAGTGCGAGAGGGGGGAGAGTGAGTGCGAGAGGGAGGAGAGTGAGTGCTAGAGGGAGTGAGAGTGAGCGCAAGAGGGAGGGAGAGTGAGTGCCAGAGGCAGGGAGAGTGAGTGAGAGAGGGTGGGACAGTGAGTGCGAGAGGGTGGGAGAGTGAGTGCAAGAGCGAGGGAGAGTGAATGCGGGAGGGAGGGAGAGTGACTGTGAGAGGTAGGAAGAGTGAGTGGGAGCGGGAGGGAGAGTGAGTGCGAGTGGGAGGGAGAGTGAGTGCTAGAGGGAGGGAGAATGAGTGCGAGAGGAAGGGAAAATGAGTGCGAAGGGGAGGGAGAATGAGTGCGAGAAAGAGGGTGAGTGAGTTTGAGAAGGGAGGGCCAGTGTGTGCGAGAGGGAGGGAGAGTGAGTGCGAGAGGGAGGGAGAGTGACTGCGAGAGGGAGGGAGAGAGAGGACAAGAGGGAGGGAGAGTGAGTGCGAGAGAGAGGGAGAGTGAGTGCAAGAGAGAGGGAGAGTGAGTGCGAGAGGGAGGGAGAGTGTGTGCGAGAGGAAGGGAAAGTGAGTGCAAGAGGGAGAGAGAGTGAGTGCTAGAGGGAGGGAGAGTGAGTGAGAGAGGGTGGGACAGTGAGTGCGAGAGGGTGGGAGAGTGAGTGCAAGAGCGAGGGAGAGTGAATGCGGGAGGGAGAGAGAGTGACTGTGAGAGGTAGGAAGAGTGAGTGGGAGCGGGAGGGAGAGTGAGTGCGAGTGGGAGGGAGAGTGAGTGCGAGAGGGAGGGTGAGTGAGTGCGAGAGGGAGGGAGAGAGAGGGCGAGAGGGAGGGAGAGTGAGTGCGAGAGGGAGGGAGAGTGAGTGCGAGACAGAGGAAGAGTGAGTGCGAGCGGGAGGGAGAGTGAGTGTGAGAGGGAGGGAGAGTGAGTGCGAGAGGAAGGGACAGTGAGTACAAGAGGGTGGGAGAGTGAGTAACAGAGGGTGGGAGAGTCAGTGCGAGAGGGAGGGACTGTGAGTGCGACAGAGTGCGAGAATGAGTGCAAAAGCGAGGGAGAGTGAATGCGAGAGGGAGGGAGAGTGAGTGCGAGAGGAAGGGAGAGTGAGTGCGAGAGGGAGGGAGAGTGAGTGCAAGAGGGAGGGAGAGGGAGTGCTAGAGGGAGGGAGAGTGAGTGCGAGTGAGGGAGAGTGAGTGCGAGCGGGAGGGAGACTGAGTGCGAGAGGGAGGGAGGCTGAGTGCGAGAGGAAGGCACAGTGAGTACGAGAGGGTGGGAGATTGAGTAAGAGAGGGTGGGAGAGTCAGTGCGAGAGGGAGGGAGTGTGAGTGCGAGAGTGAGTGCAAGAGCGAGGGAGAGTGACTGCGAGAGGCAGGAAGAGTGAGTGCGAGAGGGTGAGACAGTGAGTGCGAGAGGATGGGAGAGTCAGTGCGAGAGCGAGGGAGTGTGAGTGAGAGAGAGTGCGAGAGTGAGTGCGAGAGCGAGGGAGAGTGAATGTGGGAGGGAGGGAGAGTGACTGTGAGAGGTAGGAAGAGTGAGTGGGAGAGGGAGGAAGAGTGAGTGCGGGAGGGAGGGAGAGTGAGTGCGAGAGGGAGGAGAGTGAGTGCTAGAGGGAGTGAGAATGAGCGCAAGAGGGAGGGAGAGTGAGTGCGAGAGGCAGGGAGAGTGAGTGAGAGAGGGTGGGACACTGAGTGCGAGAGGGTGGGAGAGTGAGTGCAAGAGCGAGGGAGAGTGAATGCGGGAGGGAGGGAGAGTGACTGTGAGAGGTAGGAAGAGTGAGTGGGAGCGGGAGGGAGAGTGAGTGCGAGACGGAGGGAGAGTGAGTGCGAGAGGGAGGGAGACTGAGTGCGAGAGGCAGGGAGAGTGAGTGCGACAGGGAGGGAGACTGAGTGCGAGAGAGAGGAAAAAAGAGTGCGAGAGAGTGGGTGAGTGAGTGCGAGAGACAGGGAGCGTGAGTGCGAGAAGAAGGGAGAGTGAGTGCGAGAGGGAGGGAGGGTGAGTGTGTGAGGGAGGGAGAGTGAGTGTCAGAGGGAGGGAGAGTGAGTGTCAGAAGGCGGGTGAGTGAGTGCGAGAGGGAGGGAGAATGAGTGCGTGAGGGTGGGAGAATGAGTGCAAAAGGGAGGGAGAATGAGTGCGAGAAAGAGGGCAAGTGAGTGCGAGAGAGGGAGGGCGAGTGAGTGCGAGAGGGAGGGAGAGTGAGTGCGAGAGGGAGGGAGAGTGAGTGCGAGAGGGAGGGAGAGAGAGGGCAAGAGGGAGGGAGAGTGAGTGCGAGAGGGATGGAGAGTGAGTGCGAGAGGGAGGGAGAGTGAGTGCGAGAGGGAGGGAGAGGGAGTGGAAGAGGGAGGGAGAGTGAGTGCGAGAGGGAGGGAGAGAGACTGTGAGAGGGAGGGAGAGTGAGTGCGAGAGGAAGGGACAGTGAGTACAAGAGGGTGGGAGAGTGAGTAACAGAGGGTGGGAGAGTCAGTGCGAGAGGGAGGGACTCTGAGTGCAACAGCGTGCGAGAATGAGTGCAAAAGCGAGGGAGAGTGAATGCGAGAGGGAGGGAGAGTGAGTGCAAGAGGGAGGGAGAGTGAGTGCAAGAGGGAGGGAGAGTGAGTGCAAGAGGGAGGGAGAGGGAGTGCTAGAGGGAGGGAGAGTTTGTGCAAGAGGGAGGGAGAGTGAGTGCGAGAGGGAGGGAGAGTGAGTGTGAGAGGGAGGGAGAGTGAGTGCGAGCGGGAGGGAGACTGAGTGCGAGAGGGAGGGAGGGTGAGTGCGAGAGGAAGGCACAGTGAGTACGAGAGGGTGGGAGATTGAGTAAGAGAGAGTGGGAGAGTCAGTGCGAGAGGGAGGGAGTGTGAGTGCGAGAGAGTGCGAGAGTGAGTGCAAGAGCGAGGGAGACTGAATGCGAGAGGGAGGGAGAGTGAGTGTGAGAGGGAGGGACAGTCAGTGGGAGATGGAAGGATAGTGAGTGTGAGAGGGAGGGAGAGTGAGTGCGAGAGGGAGGGAGAGAGAGGGCGAGAGGGAGGGAGAGTGAGTGCGAGAGGGAGGGAGAGTGAGTGCGAAAGGGAGGGAGAGTGAGTGCGAGCGGGAGGGAGACTGAGTGCGAGAGGGAGGGAGGGTGAGTGCGAGAGGAAGGCACAGTGAGTACGAGAGGGTGGGAGATTGAGTAAGAGAGAGTGGGAGAGTCAGTGCGAGAGGGAGGGAGTGTGAGTGCGAGAGAGTGCGAGAGTGAGTGCAAGAGCGAGGGAGACTGAATGCGAGAGGGAGGGAGAGTGAGTGTGAGAGGGAGGGACAGTCAGTGGGAGATGGAAGGATAGTGAGTGTGAGAGGGAGGGAGAGTGAGTGCGAGAGGGAGGGAGAGAGAGGGCGAGAGGGAGGGAGAGTGAGTGCGAGAGGGAGGGAGAGTGAGTGCGAAAGGGAGGGAGAGTGAGTGCGAGACAGAGGGAGAATGAGTGCGAGAGGGAGGGAGAGTGAGTGTGAGAGGGAGGAGAGTGAATGCTAGAGGGAGTGAGAGTGAGTGCGAGAGAGAGGAAAAAAGAGTGCGAGAGAGTGGGGGATTGAGTGCGAGAGGAAGGGAGAGTCAGTGCGAGAGAGAGGGTGAGTGAGTGCGAGAGACAGGGAGCGTGAGTGCGAGAGACAGGGAGCGTGAGTGCGAAAGAGAGGGAGAGTGAGTGCGAGAGGGAGGGAGAGTGAGTGTGAGAGGGAGGAAGAGTGTGGGCGAGCGGGAGGGAGAGTGAGTGTGAGAGGGAGGGAGAGTGAGTGTGAGAGGGAGGGAGAGTGAGTGCGAGAGGAAGGGACAGTGAGTACGAGAGGGTGGGAGAGTGAATAACAGAGGGTGGGAGATTCAGTGCGAGAGGGAGGGACTGTGAGTGCGAGAGAGTGCGAGAATGAGTGCAAAAGCGAGGGAGAGTGAATGCGAGAGGGAGGGTGTGTGAGGGCGAGAGGGAGGGAGAGTGAGTGCGAGAGGAAGGGAGAGGGAGTGCGAGAAGGAGGGAGAGTGAGTGCAAGAGGGAGGGAGAGTGAGTGCAAGAGGGAGGGAGAGGGAGTGCAAGAGGGAGGGAGAGTGAGTGCGAGAGTGAGGGAGAGTGAGTGCGAGAGGGAGGGAGAGTGAGTGTGAGAGGGAGGAAGAGTGAGTGCGAGCGGGAGGGAGATTGAGTGCGAGAGGAAGGCACAGTGAGTACGAGAGGGTGGGAGATTGAGTAAGAGAGAGTGGGAGAGTCAGTGTGAGAGGGAGGGAGTGTGAGTGCGAGAGAGTGCGAGAGTGAGTGCAAGAGCGAGGGAGAGTGAGTGCGAGAGGCAGGAAGAGTGAGTGCGAGAGGGTGAGACAGTGAGTGCGAGAGGCTGGGAGAGTCAGTGCGAGAGGGAGGGTGTGTGAGTGTGAGAGACAGGGAGCGTGAGTGCGAGAGGGAGGGAGGGTGTGTGTGAGAGAGTGCGAGCGTGAGTGCGAGAGCGAGGGAGAGTGAATGTGGGAGGGAGGCAGAGTGACTGTGAGAGGTAGGAAGAGTGAGTGGGAGAGGGAGGAAGAGTGAGTGCGAAAGGGAGGGAGAGTGAGTGCCAGAGGGAAGGAGAGTGAGTGCGAGAGGGAGGGAGAGTGAGTGCGAGAGGCAGGGAGAGTGAGTGAGAGAGGGTGGGACAGTGAGTGCGAGAGGATGGGAGAGTGAGTGCAAGAGCGAGGGAGAGTGAATGCGGGAGGGAGGGAGAGTGACTGTGAGAGGTAGGAAGAGTGAGTGGGAGCGGGAGGGAGAGTGAGTACGAGAGGGAGGGAGAGTGAGTGCAAGAGGGAGGGAGAGTGAGTGCGAGAGGCAGGGAGAGTGAGTGCGACAGGGAGGGAGACTGAGTGCGAGAGAGAGGAAAAAAGAGTGCGAGAGAGTGGGTGAGTGAGTGCGAGAGACAGGGAGCATTAGTGCGAGAGACGGAGCGTGAGTGCGAGAAGAAGGGAGAGTGAGTGCGAGAGGGAGGGAGGGTGAGTGTGAGAGGGAGGGAGAGTGAGTGTCAGAGGGAGGGAGAGTGAGTGTCAAAAGGCGAGTGAGTGAGTGCGAGAGGGAAGGAGAATGAGTGGGAGAGGGTGGGAGAATGAGTGCGAAAGGGAGGGAGAATGAGTGCGAGAAAGAGGGCAAGTGAGTGGGAGAGAGGGAGGGCCAGTGAGTGCGAGAGGGAGGGAGAGTGAGTGCGAGAGGGAGGGAGAGTGAGTGCGAGAGGGAGGGAGAGTGAGTGCGAGAGGGAGGGAGAGTGAGTGCGAAAGGGAGGAAGAGTGAGTGCGAAACAGAGGGAGAGTGAGTGCGAGAGTGAGGGAGAGTGAGTGCGAGAGGGAGGGAGAGTGAGTGCGAGAGGGAGGGAGAGTGAGTGCTAGAGGAAGGGAGAGTGAGTGCAAGAGGGAGGGAGAGTGAGTGCAAGAGGGAGGGAGAGGGAATGCTAGAGGGAGGGAGAGTGAGTGCGAGAGTGAGGGAGAGTGAGTGCGAGAGGGAGGGACAGTGAGTGTGACAGGGAGGAAGAGTGAGTGCAAGCGGGAGGGAGAGTGAGTGTGAGAGGGAGGGAGAGTGAGTGTGAGAGGGAGGGAGAGTGAGTGCGAGAGGAAGGGACAGTGAGTACGAGAGGGTGGGAGAGTGAGTACGAGAGGGTGGGAGAGTCAGTGCGAGAGGAAGGGAGTGTGAGTGCGAGAGAGTGCGAGAGTGAGTGCAAGAGCGAGGGAGACTGAATGCGAGAGGGATGGAGAGTGAGTGTGAGAGGGAGGGACAGTCAATGGGAGATGGAAGGATAGTGAGTGTGAGAGGGAGGGAGAGTGAGTGCGAGAGGGAGGGAGAGAGAGGGCGAGAGGGAGGGAGAGTGAATGCGAGACAGAGGGAGAGTGAGTGCAAGCGGGAGGGAGAGTGAGTGCGAGAGTGAGGGAGAGTGAGTGGGAGCGGGAGGGAGAGTGAGTGCGAGAGGGAGGGAGAGAGAGGGCGAGAGGGAGGGAGAGTGAATGCGAGACAGAGGGAGAGTGAGTGCAAGCGGGAGGGAGAGTGAGTGCGAGAGTGAGGGAGAGTGAGTGGGAGCGGGAGGGAGAGTGAGTGCGAGAGGGAGGGAGAGTAAGTGCGAGAGGGAGGGAGAGAGAGGGCGAGAGGGATGGAGAGTGAGTGCGAGAGGGAGGAAGAGTGAGTGCGAAAGGGAGGGAGAGTGAGTGCGAAACAGAGGGACAGTGAGTGCGAGAGGGAGGGAGAGTGAGTGCGAGAGGGAGGGAGAGTGAGTGCGAGAGGGAGGGAGAGTGAGTGCGAGAGGAAGGGAGAGTGAGAGCAAGAGGGAGGGAGAGTGAGTGCAAGAGGGAGGGAGAGGGAATGCTAGAGGGAATGAGAGTGAGTGCGAGAGTGAGGGAGAGTGAGTGCGAGAGGGAGGGAGAGTGAGTGTGAGAGGGAGGGAGAGTGAGTGCGGGAGGAAGGGACAGTGAGTACGAGTGGGTGGGAGAGTGAGTACGAGAGGGTGGGAGAGTCAGTGCGAGAAGGAGGGAGTGTGAGTGAAAGAGAGTGCGAGAGTGAGTGCAAGAACGAGGGACACTGAATGCGAGAGGGAGGGAGAGTGAGTGCGAAACAGAGGGAGAGAGAGGGCGAAAGGGAGGGAGAGTGAGTGCGAGAGGGAGGGAGAGTGAGTGCGAGAGGGTGGGAGAGTGAGTGCGAGACAGAGGGAGAGTGAGTGCGAGAGGGAGGGAGAGTGAGTGTGAGAGGGAGGAGAGTGAGTGCTAGAGGGAGTGAGAGTGTGCGCAAGAGGGAGGGAGAGTGAGTGCAAGAGGCAGGGAGAGTGAGTGAGAGAGGGTGGGACAGTGAGTGCGAGAGGGTGGGAGAGTGAGTGCAAGAGCGAGGGAGAGTGAATGCGGGAGGGAGGGAGAGTGAATGCGAGAGGGAGGGAGAGTGAGTGCGAGAGGGAGGGAGAGTGAGTGCAAGAGGTAGGGAGAGTGAGTGCGAGGGGGAGGGAGAGAGAGGGCGAGAGGGATGGAGAGTGAGTGCGAGAGGGAGGGAGAGTGAGTGCGAAAGGGAGGGAGAGTGAGTGCGAAACAGAGGGAGAGTGAGTGCGAGAGGGAGGGAGAGTGAGTGCGAGAGGGAGGGAGAGTGAGTGCAAGAGGGAGGGAGAGTGAGTGCGAGAGGAAGGGAGAGTGAGTGCAAGAGGGAGGGAGAGTGAGTGCAAGAGGGAGGGAGAGGGAATGCTAGAGGGAGGGAGAGTGAGTGCGAGAGTGAGGGAGAGTGAGTGAGAGAGGGAGGGAGAGTGAGTGTGACAGGGAGGAAGAGTGAGTGCAAGCGGGAGGGAGAATGAGTGCGAGAGTGAGGGAGAGTGAGTGTGAGAGGGAGGGAGAGTGAGTGCGAGAGGAAGGGACAGTGAGTACGAGAGGGTGGGAGAGTGAATACGAGAGGGTGGGAGAGTCAGTGCGAGAGGGAGTGTGAGTGCGAGAGAGTGCGAGAGTGAGTGCAAGAGCGAGGGAGACTGAATGCGAGAGGGAGGGAGAGTGAGTGTGAGAGGGAGGGAGAGTGAGTGCGAGAGGGAGGGAGAGAGAGGGCGAGAGGGAGGGAGAGTGAGTGCGAGACAGAGGGAGAGTGAGTGCAAGAGGGAGGGAGAGTGAGTGCGAGAGGGAGGAGAGTGAGTGCTAGAGGGAGTGAGAGTGAGCACAAGGGGGAGGGAGAGTGAGTGCGAGAGGCAGGGAGAGTGAGTGAGAGAGGGTGGGACAGTGAGTGCGAGAGGGTGGGAGAGTGAGTGCAAGAGGGAGGGAGAGTGAATGCGGGAGGGAGGGAGAGGGACTGTGAGAGGTAGGAAGAGTGAGTGGGAGCGGGAGGGAGAGAGAGTGCGAGAGGGAGGGAGAGTGAGTGTGAGAGGGAGGGAGAGTGAGTGTCAGAGGGAGGGAGAGTGAGTGTCAAAAGGCGAGTGAGTGAGTGCGAGAGGGAAGGAGAATGAGTGGGAGAGGGTGGGAGAATGAGTGCGAAAGGGAGGGAGAATGAGTGCGAGAAAGAGGGCAAGTGAGTGGGAGAGAGGGCGGGCCAGTGAGTGCGAGAGGGAGGGAGAGTGAGTGCGAGAGGGAGGGAGAGTGAGTGCGAGAGGGAGGGAGAGTGAGTGCGAGAGGGAGGGAGAGTGAGTGCGAGAGGGAGGGAGAGTGAGTGCGAGGGGGAGGGAGAGAGAGGGCGAGACGGATGGAGAGTGAGTGCGAGAGGGAGAGAGAGTGAGTGCGAAAGGGAGGGAGAGTGAGTGCGAAACAGAGGGAGAGTGAGTGCGAGAGGGAGGGAGAGTGAGTGCGAGAGGGAGGAGAGTGAGTGCTAGAGGGAGGGAGAGGGAATGCTAGAGGGAGGGAGAGTGAGTGCGAGAGTGAGGGAGAGTGAGTGCGACAGGGAGGAAGAGTGAGTGCAAGCGGGAGGGAGAGTGAGTGCGAGAGTGAGGGAGAGTGAGTGTGAGAGGGAGGGAGAGTGAGTGCGAGAGGAAGGGACAGTGAGTACGAGAGGGTGGGAGAGTGAGTACGAGAGGGTGGGAGAGTCAGTGCGAGAGGGAGGGAGTGTGAGTGCGAGAGAGTGCAGGAGTGATTGCAAGAGCGAGGGAGACTGAATGCGAGAGGGAGGGAGAGTGAGTGTGAGAGGGAGGGACAGTCAGTGGGAGATGGAAGGATAGTGAGTGTGAGAGGGAGGGAGAGTGAGTGAGAGAGGGAGGGAGGGAGAGGGCGAGAGGGAGGGAGAGTGAGTGCGAGAGGGAGGGAGAGTGAGTGCGAGAGGGAGGGAGAGAGAGGGCAAGAGGGAGGGAGAGTGAGTGCGAGAGGGATGGAGAGTGAGTGCGAGAGGGAGGGAGAGTGAGTGCGAGAGGGAGGGAGAGGGAGTGGAAGAGGGAGGGAGAGTGAGTGCTAGAGGAAGGGAGAGAGAGTGTGAGAGGGAGGGAGAGTGAGTGCGAGAGGAAGGGACAGTGAGTACAAGAGGGTGGGAGAGTGAGTAACAGAGGGTGGGAGAGTCAGTGCGAGAGGGAGGGACTCTGAGTGCAACAGCGTGCGAGAATGAGTGCAAAAGCGAGGGAGAGTGAATGCGAGAGGGAGGGAGAGTGAGTGCGAGAGGAAGGGAGAGTGAATGCGAGAGGGAGGGAGAGTGAGTGCAAGAGGGAGGGAGAGTGAGTGCAAGAGGGAGGGAGAGTGAGTGCAAGAGGGAGGGAGAGGGAGTGCTAGAGGGAGGGAGAGTTTGTGCAAGAGGGAGGGAGAGTGAGTGCGAGAGGGAGGGAGAGTGAGTGTGAGAGGGAGGGAGAGTGAGTGCGAGCGGGAGGGAGACTGAGTGCGAGAGGGAGGGAGGGTGAGTGCGAGAGGAAGGCACAGTGAGTACGAGAGGGTGGGAGATTGAGTAAGAGAGAGTGGGAGAGTCAGTGCGAGAGGGAGGGAGTGTGAGTGCGAGAGAGTGCGAGAGTGAGTGCAAGAGCGAGGGAGACTGAATGCGAGAGGGAGGGAGAGTGAGTGTGAGAGGGAGGGACAGTCAGTGGGAGATGGAAGGATAGTGAGTGTGAGAGGGAGGGAGGGAGAGTGAGTGCGAGAGGGAGGGAGAGAGAGGGCGAGAGGGAGGGAGAGTGAGTACGAAAGGGAGGGAGAGTGAGTGTGAGAGGGAGGGAGAGTGAGTGCGAGCGGGAGGGAGACTGAGTGCGAGAGGGAGGGAGGGTGAGTGCGAGAGGAAGGCACAGTGAGTACGAGAGGGTGGGAGATTGAGTAAGAGAGAGTGGGAGAGTCAGTGCGAGAGGGAGGGAGTGTGAGTGCGAGAGAGTGCGAGAGTGAGTGCAAGAGCGAGGGAGACTGAATGCGAGAGGGAGGGAGAGTGAGTGTGAGAGGGAGGGACAGTCAGTGGGAGATGGAAGGATAGTGAGTGTGAGAGGGAGGGAGAGTGAGTGCGAGAGGGAGGGAGAGAGAGGGCGAGAGGGAGGGAGAGTGAGTGCGAGAGGGAGGGAGAGTGAGTGCGAAAGGGAGGGAGAGTGAGTGCGAGACAGAGGGAGAATGAGTGCGAGAGGGAGGGAGAGTGAGTGTGAGAGGGAGGAGAGTGAATGCTAGAGGGAGTGAGAGTGAGTGCGAGAGAGAGGAAAAAAGAGTGCGAGAGAGTGGGGGATTGAGTGCGAGAGGAAGGGAGAGTCAGTGCGAGAGAGAGGGTGAGTGAGTGCGAGAGACAGGGAGCGTGAGTGCGAGAGACAGGGAGCGTGAGTGCGAAAGAGAGGGAGAGTGAGTGCGAGAGGGAGGGAGAGTGAGTGTGAGAGGGAGGAAGAGTGTGGGCGAGCGGGAGGGAGAGTGAGTGTGAGAGGGAGGGAGAGTGAGTGTGAGAGGGAGGGAGAGTGAGTGCGAGAGGAAGGGACAGTGAGTACGAGAGGGTGGGAGAGTGAATAACAGAGGGTGGGAGATTCAGTGCGAGAGGGAGGGACTGTGAGTGCGAGAGAGTGCGAGAATGAGTGCAAAAGCGAGGGAGAGTGAATGCGAGAGGGAGGGTGTGTGAGGGCGAGAGGGAGGGAGAGTGAGTGCGAGAGGAAGGGAGAGGGAGTGCGAGAAGGAGGGAGAGTGAGTGCAAGAGGGAGGGAGAGTGAGTGCAAGAGGGAGGGAGAGGGAGTGCAAGAGGGAGGGAGAGTGAGTGCGAGAGTGAGGGAGAGTGAGTGCGAGAGGGAGGGAGAGTGAGTGTGAGAGGGAGGAAGAGTGAGTGCGAGCGGGAGGGAGATTGAGTGCGAGAGGAAGGCACAGTGAGTACGAGAGGGTGGGAGATTGAGTAAGAGAGAGTGGGAGAGTCAGTGTGAGAGGGAGGGAGTGTGAGTGCGAGAGAGTGCGAGAGTGAGTGCAAGAGCGAGGGAGAGTGAGTGCGAGAGGCAGGAAGAGTGAGTGCGAGAGGGTGAGACAGTGAGTGCGAGAGGCTGGGAGAGTCAGTGCGAGAGGGAGGGTGTGTGAGTGTGAGAGACAGGGAGCGTGAGTGCGAGAGGGAGGGAGGGTGTGTGTGAGAGAGTGCGAGCGTGAGTGCGAGAGCGAGGGAGAGTGAATGTGGGAGGGAGGCAGAGTGACTGTGAGAGGTAGGAAGAGTGAGTGGGAGAGGGAGGAAGAGTGAGTGCGAAAGGGAGGGAGAGTGAGTGCCAGAGGGAAGGAGAGTGAGTGCGAGAGGGAGGGAGAGTGAGTGCGAGAGGCAGGGAGAGTGAGTGAGAGAGGGTGGGACAGTGAGTGCGAGAGGATGGGAGAGTGAGTGCAAGAGCGAGGGAGAGTGAATGCGGGAGGGAGGGAGAGTGACTGTGAGAGGTAGGAAGAGTGAGTGGGAGCTGGAGGGAGAGTGAGTACGAGAGGGAGGGAGAGTGAGTGCAAGAGGGAGGGAGAGTGAGTGCGAGAGGCAGGGAGAGTGAGTGCGACAGGGAGGGAGACTGAGTGCGAGAGAGAGGAAAAAAGAGTGCGAGAGAGTGGGTGAGTGAGTGCGAGAGACAGGGAGCATTAGTGCAAGAGACGGAGCGTGAGTGCGAGAAGAAGGGAGAGTGAGTGCGAGAGGGAGGGAGGGTGAGTGTGAGAGGGAGGGAGAGTGAGTGTCAGAGGGAGGGAGAGTGAGTGTCAAAAGGCGAGTGAGTGAGTGCGAGAGGGAAGGAGAATGAGTGGGAGAGGGTGGGAGAATGAGTGCGAAAGGGAGGGAGAATGAGTGCGAGAAAGAGGGCAAGTGAGTGGGAGAGAGGGAGGGCCAGTGAGTGCGAGAGGGAGGGAGAGTGAGTGCGAGAGGGAGGGAGAGTGAGTGCGAGAGGGAGGGAGAGTGAGTGCGAGAGGGAGGGAGAGTGAGTGCGAGAGGGAGGGAGAGTGAGTGCGAGGGGGAGGGAGAGAGAGGGCGAGAGGGATGGAGAGTGAGTGCGAGAGGGAGGGAGAGTGAGTGCGAAAGGGAGGGAGAGTGAGTGCGAAACAGAGGGAGAGTGAGTGCGAGAGGGAGGGAGAGTGAGTGCGAGAGGGAGGGAGAGTGAGTGCGAGAGGGAGGGAGAGTGAGTGCTAGAGGAAGGGAGAGTGAGTGCAAGAGGGAGGGAGAGTGAGTGCAAGAGGGAGGGAGAGGGAATGCTAGAGGGAGGGAGAGTGAGTGCGAGAGTGAGGGAGAGTGAGTGCGAGAGGGAGGGACAGTGAGTGTGACAGGGAGGAAGAGTGAGTGCAAGCGGGAGGGAGAGTGAGTGTGAGAGGGAGGGAGAGTGAGTGTGAGAGGGAGGGAGAGTGAGTGCGAGAGGAAGGGACAGTGAGTACGAGAGGGTGGGAGAGTGAGTACGAGAGGGTGGGAGAGTCAGTGCGAGAGGAAGGGAGTGTGAGTGCGAGAGAGTGCGAGAGTGAGTGCAAGAGCGAGGGAGACTGAATGCGAGAGGGATGGAGAGTGAGTGTGAGAGGGAGGGACAGTCAATGGGAGATGGAAGGATAGTGAGTGTGAGAGGGAGGGAGAGTGAGTGCGAGAGGGAGGGAGAGAGAGGGCGAGAGGGAGGGAGAGTGAATGCGAGACAGAGGGAGAGTGAGTGCAAGCGGGAGGGAGAGTGAGTGCGAGAGTGAGGGAGAGTGAGTGGGAGCGGGAGGGAGAGTGAGTGCGAGAGGGAGGGAGAGTAAGTGCGAGAGGGAGGGAGAGAGAGGGCGAGAGGGATGGAGAGTGAGTGCGAGAGGGAGGAAGAGTGAGTGCGAAAGGGAGGGAGAGTGAGTGCGAAACAGAGGGACAGTGAGTGCGAGAGGGAGGGAGAGTGAGTGCGAGAGGGAGGGAGAGTGAGTGCGAGAGGGAGGGAGAGTGAGTGCGAGAGGAAGGGAGAGTGAGAGCAAGAGGGAGGGAGAGTGAGTGCAAGAGGGAGGGAGAGGGAATGCTAGAGGGAATGAGAGTGAGTGCGAGAGTGAGGGAGAGTGAGTGCGAGAGGGAGGGAGAGTGAGTGTGAGAGGGAGGGAGAGTGAGTGCGGGAGGAAGGGACAGTGAGTACGAGTGGGTGGGAGAGTGAGTACGAGAGGGTGGGAGAGTCAGTGCGAGAAGGAGGGAGTGTGAGTGCAAGAGAGTGCGAGAGTGAGTGCAAGAACGAGGGACACTGAATGCGAGAGGGAGGGAGAGTGAGTGTGAGAGGGAGAGACAGTCAGTGGGAGATGGAAGAATAGTGAGTGTGAGAGGGAGGGAGAGTGAGTGCGAAACAGAGGGAGAGAGAGGGCGAGAGGGAGGGAGAGTGAGTGTGAGAGGGAGGAGAGTGAGTGCTAGAGGGAGTGAGAGTGTGCGCAAGAGGGAGGGAGAGTGAGTGCGAGAGGCAGGGAGAGTGAGTGAGAGAGGGTGGGACAGTGAGTGCGAGAGGGTGGGAGAGTGAGTGCAAGAGCGAGGGAGAGTGAATGCGGGAGGGAGGGAGAGTGAATGCGAGAGGGAGGGAGAGTGAGTGCAAGAGGTAGGGAGAGTGAGTGCGAGGGGGAGGGAGAGAGAGGGCGAGAGGGATGGAGAGTGAGTGCGAGAGGGAGGGAGAGTGAGTGCGAAAGGGAGGGAGAGTGAGTGCGAAACAGAGGGAGAGTGAGTGCGAGAGGGAGGGAGAGTGAGTGCGAGAGGGAGGGAGAGTGAGTGCGAGAGGGAGGGAGAGTGAGTGCGAGAGGAAGGGAGAGTGAGTGCAAGAGGGAGGGAGAGTGAGTGCAAGAGGGAGGGAGAGGGAATGCTAGAGGGAGGGAGAGTGAGTGCGAGAGTGAGGGAGAGTGAGTGAGAGAGGGAGGGAGAGTGAGTGTGACAGGGAGGAAGAGTGAGTGCAAGCGGGAGGGAGAATGAGTGCGAGAGTGAGGGAGAGTGAGTGTGAGAGGGCGGGAGAGTGAGTGCGAGAGGAAGGGACAGTGAGTACGAGAGGGTGGGAGAGTGAATACGAGAGGGTGGGAGAGTCAGTGCGAGAGGGAGGGAGTGTGAGTGCGAGAGTGAGTGCAAGAGCGAGGGAGACTGAATGCGAGAGGGAGGGAGAGTGAGTGTGAGAGGGAGGGACAGTCAGTGGGAGATGGAAGGATAGTGAGTGTGAGAGGGAGGGAGAGTGAGTGCGAGAGGGAGGGAGAGAGAGGGCGAGAGGGAGGGAGAGTGAGTGCGAGACAGAGGGAGAGTGAGTGCAAGAGGGAGGGAGAGTGAGTGCGAGAGGGAGGAGAGTGAGTGCTAGAGGGAGTGAGAGTGAGCACAAGGGGGAGGGAGAGTGAGTGCGAGAGGCAGGGAGAGTGAGTGAGAGAGGGTGGGACAGTGAGTGCGAGAGGGTGGGAGAGTGAGTGCAAGAGGGAGGGAGAGTGAATGCGGGAGGGAGGGAGAGGGACTGTGAGAGGTAGGAAGAGTGAGTGGGAGCGGGAGGGAGAGAGAGTGCGAGAGGGAGGGAGAGTGAGTGCGAGAGGAAGGGAGAGTGAGTGCAAGAGGGAGGGAGAGGGAATGCTAGAGGGAGGGAGAGTGAGTGCGAGAGTGAGGGAGAGTGAGTGCGACAGGGAGGAAGAGTAAGTGCAAGCGGGAGGGAGAGTGAGTGCGAGAGTGAGGGAGAGTGAGTGTGAGAGGGAGGGAGAGTGAGTGCGAGAGGAAGGGACAGTGAGTACGAGAGGGTGGGAGAGTGAGTACGAGAGGGTGGGAGAGTCAGTGCGAGAGGGAGGGAGTGTGAGTGCGAGAGAGTGCGAGAGTGAGTGCAAGAGCGAGGGAGACTGAATGCGAGAGGGAGGGAGAGTGAGTGTGAGAGGGAGGGACAGTCAGTGGGAGATGGAAGGATAGTGAGTGTGAGAGGGAGGGAGAGTGAGTGAGAGAGGGAGGGAGAGAGAGGGCGAGAGGGAGGGAGAGTGAGTGCGAAACAGAGGGAGAGTGAGTGCGAGAGGGAGGGAGAGTGAGTGCAAGAGCGAGGGAGAGTGAATGCGGGAGGGAGGGAGAGTGACTGTGAGAGATAGGAAGAGTGAGTGGGAGCGGGAGGGAGAGTGAGTGCGAGAGGGAGGGAGAGGGCGAGAGGGAGGGACAGTGAGTGCGAGAGGGAGGTAGAGTGAGTGCGAAAGGGAGGGAGAGTGAGTGCGAAACAGGGAGAGTGAGTGCGAGAGGGAGGGAGAGTGAGTGCAAGAGGGAGGGAGAGTGAGTGCGAGAGGGAGGGAGAGTGAGTGCGAGAGGAAGGGAGAGCGAGTTCAAGAGGGAGGGAGAGTGAGTGCAAGAGGGAGGGAGACGGAATGCTAGAGGGAGGGAGAGTGAGTGCGAGAGTGAGGGAGAGTGAGTGCGAGAGGGAGGGAGAGTGAGTGTGAGAGGGAGGGAGAGGGAGTGCGGGAGGAAGGGACAGTGAGTACGAGTGGGTGGGAGAGTGAGTACGAGAGGGTGGGAGAGTCAGTGCGAGAAGGAGGGAGTGTGAGTGCAAGAGAGTGCGAGAGTGAGTGCAAGAACGAGGGAGACTGAATGCGAGAGGGAGGGAGAGTGAGTGTGAGAGGGAGGGACAGTCAGTGGGAGATGGAAGAATAGTGAGTGTGAGAGGGAGGGAGAGTGAGTGGAAACAGAGGGAGAGAGAGGGCGAGAGGGAGGGAGAGTGAGTGCGAGAGAGAGGGAGAGTGAGTGCGAGAGGGAGGGATAGTGAGTGCGAAACAGAGGGAGAGTGAGTGCGAGAGGGAGGGAGAGTGAGTGTGAGAGGGAGGAGAGTGAGTGCTAGAGGGAGTGAGAGTGAGCGCAAGAGGGAGGGAGAGTGAGTGCCAGAGGCAGGGAGAGTGAGTGAGAGAGGGTGGGACAGTGAGTGCGAGAGGGTGGGAGAGTGAGTGCAAGAGCGAGGGAGAGTGAATGCGGGAGGGAGGGAGAGTGACTGTGAGAGGTAGGAAGAGTGAGTGGGAGCGGGAGGGAGACTGAGTGCGAAAGGGAGGGAGAGTGAGTGCGAGACAGAGGGAGAGTGATTGCGAGAGGATGGGAGAGTGAGTGCGAGAGGGAGGGAGAGTGAGTGCGAGAGGGAGGGAGAGTGAGTGCGAGAGGTAGGGAGAGTGAGTGCGAGAGGGAGGGAGAGTGAGTGCGAGAGGAAGCGAGTGTGAGTGCAAGAGGGAGGGAGAGTGAGTGCAAGAGGGAGGGAGAGGGAATGCTAGAGGGAGGGAGAGTGAGTGCAAGAGTGAGGAAGAGTGAGTGTGAGAGGGAGGGAGAGTGAGTGCGAAAGGGAGGGAGAGTGAGTGCGAAACAGAGGGAGACTGAGTGCGAGAGGGAGAGAGAGTGAGTTCGAGAGGGAGGGAGAGTGAGTGCGAGAGGGAGGGAGAGAGAGGGCGAGAGAGAGGGCGAGAGGGAGGGAGAGTGAGTGCGAGAAGGAGGGAGAGTGAGTGCGAAAGGGAGGGAGAGTGAGTGCGAGACAGAGGGAGAGTGAGTGCGAGAGGGAGGGAGAGTGAGTGTGAGAGGGAGGAGAGTGAGTGCTAGAGAGAGTGAGAGTGAGCGCAAGAGGGAGGGAGAGTGAGTGCGAGAGGCAGGGAGAGTGAGTGAGAGAGGGTGGGAGAGTGAGTGCAAGAGCGAGGGAGAGTGAATGCGGGAGGGAGGGAGAGTGACTGTGAGAGGTAGGAAGAGTGAGTGGGAGCGGGAGGGAGAGTGAGTGCGAGAGGGAGGGAGAGTGAATGCGGGAGGGAGGGAGAGTGACTGTGAGAGGTAGGAAGAGTGAGTGGGAGCGGGAGGGAGAGTGAGTGCGAAAGGGAGGGAGAGTGAGTGCGAGACAGAGGGAGAGTGAGTGCGAGAGGATGGGAGAGTGAGTGCGAGAGGGAGGGAGAGTGAGTGCGAGAGGGAGGGAGAGTGAGTGCGAGAGGGAAGGAGAGTGAGTGCGAGAGGGAGGGAGAGTGAGTGCGAGAGGTAGGGAGAGTGAGTGCGAGAGGGAGGGAGAGTGAGTGCGAGAGGAAGCGAGTGTGAGTGCAAGAGGGAGGGAGAGTGAGTGCAAGAGGGAGGGAGAGGGAATGCTAGAGGGAGGGAGAGTGAGTGCAAGAGTGAGGGAGAGTGAGTGTGAGAGGGAGAGTGAGTTCGAGAGGGAGGGAGAGTGAGTGCGAGAGGGAGGGAGAGAGAGGGCGAGAGAGAGGGCGAGAGGGAGGGAAAGTGAGTGCGAGAAGGAGGGAGAGTGAGTGCGAAAGGGAGGGAGAGTGAGTGTGAGACAGAGGGAGAGTGAGTGCGAGAGGGAGGGAGAGTGAGTGTGAGAGGGAGGAGAGTGAGTGCTAGAGGGAGTGAGAGTGAGCGCAAGAGGGAGGGAGAGTGAGTGCGAGAGGCAGGGAGAGTGAGTGAGAGAGGGTGGGAGAGTGAGTGCAAGAGCGAGGGAGAGTGAATGCGGGAGGGAGGGAGAGTGACTGTGAGAGGTAGGAAGACTGAGTGGGAGCGGGAGGGAGAGTGAGTGCGAGAGGCAGGGAGAGTGAGTGCGACAGGGAGGGAGACTGAGTGCGAGAGAGAGGAAAAAAGAGTGCGAGAGAGTGGGTGAGTGAGTGCGAGAGACAGGGAGCATTAGCGCGAGAGACAGGGAGCGGGAGTGCGAGAAGAAGGGAGAGTGAGTGCGAGAGGGGGGGAGGGTGATTGTCAGAGGGAGGGAGAGTGAGTGTCAGAGGGAGGGAGAGTGAGTGTCAGAAGGCGGGTGAGTGAGTGCGAGTGGGAGGGAGAATGAGTGGGAGAGGGTGGGAGAATGAGTGCGAAAGGGAGGGAGAATGAGTGCGAGAAAGAGGGCAAGTGAGTGCGAGAGAGGGAGGGCCAGTGAGTGCGAGAGGGAGGGAAAGTGAGTGCGAAAGGGAGGGACAGTGAGTGCGAGAGGGTGGGAGAGTCATTGCGAGAGGGAGGGAGTGTGTGTGCGAGAGAGTGCGAGAGTGAGTGCAAGAGCGAGGGAGACTGAATGCGAGAGGGAGGGAGAGTGAGTGTGAGAGGGAGGGACAGTCAGTGGGAGATGGAAGGATAGTGAGTGTGAGAGGGATGGAGAGTGAGTGTGAGAGGGAGGGAGAGAGAGGGCGAGAGGGGGGGAGAGTGAGTGCAAGAGGGAGGGAGAGTGAGTGCGAGAGGAAGGGAGAGTGAGTGCAAGAGGGAGGGAGAGGGAATGCTAGAGGGAGGGAGAGTGAGTGCGAGAGTGAGGGAGAGTGAGTGTGACAGGGAGGAAGAGTGAGTGCAAGCGGGAGGGAGAGTGAGTGCGAGAGGTGAGGGAGAGTGAGTGTGAGAGGGAGGGAGAGTGAGTGCGGGAGGAAGGGACAGTGAGTACGAGTGGGTGGGGAGAGTGAGTACGAGAGGGTGGGAGAGTCAGTGCGAGAGGGAGGGAGTGTGAGTGCAAGAGAGTGCGAGAGTGAGTGCAAGAGCGAGGGAGACTGAAAGCGACAGGGAGGGAGAGTGAGTGTGAGAGGGAGGGACTGTCAGTGGGAGATGGAAGAATAGTGAGCGTCAGAGGGAGGGAGAGTGAGTGCGAAACAGAGGGAGAGAGAGGGCGAGAGGGAGGGAGAGTGAGTGCGAAACAGAGGGAGAGAGAGGGCGAGAGGGAGGGAGAGTGAGTGCGAGAGGGAGGGAGAGTGAGTGCGAAAGGGAGGGAGAGTGAGTGCGAGACAGAGGGAGAGTGAGTGCGAGAGGGAGGGAGAGTGAGTGTGAGAGGGAGGAGAGTGAGTGCTAGAGGGAGTGAGAGTGAGCGCAAGAGGGAGGGAGAGTGAGTGCGAGAGGCAGGGAGAGTGAGTGAGAGAGGGTGGGACAGTGAGTGCGAGAGGGTGGGAGAGTGAGTGCAAGAGCGAGGGAGAGTGAATGCGGGAGGGAGGGAGAGTGACTGTGAGAGGTAGGAAGAGTGAGTGGGAGCGGGAGGGAGAGTGAGTGCGAGAGGGAGGGAGAGTGAGTGCGAGAGGGAGGGAGAGTGAGTGCGAGAGGGAGGGAGAGTGAGTGCGAGAGGCAGGGAGAGTGAGTGCGAGAGGCAGGGAGAGTGAGTGCGACAGGGAGGGAGACTGAGTGCGAGAGAGAGGAAAAAAGAGTGCGAGAGAGTGGGTGAGTGAGTGCGAGAGACATGGAGCATTAGCGCGAGAGACGGAGCGTGAGTGCGAGAAGAAGGGAGAGTGAGTGCGAGAGGGAGGGAGGGTGAGTGTCAGAGGGAGGGAGAGTGAGTGTCAGAAGGCGGGTGAGTGAGTGCTAGAAGGAGGAAGAATGAGTGGGAGAGGGTGGGAGAATGAGTGCGAAAGGGAGGGAGAATGAGTGCGAGAAAGAGGGCAAGTGAGTGCGAGAGAGGGAGGGCCAGTGAGTGCGAGAGGGAGGGAGAGTGAGTGCGAAAGGGAGGGAGAGTGAGTGCGAGAGGGTGGGAGAGTCAGTGCGAGAGGGAGGGAGTGTGAGTGCGAGAGAGTGCGAGAGTGAGTGCAAGAGCGAGGGAGACTGAATGCGAGAGGGAGGGAGAGTGAGTGTGAGAGGGAGGGACAGTCAGTGGGAGATGGAAGGATAGTGAGTGTGAGAGGGAGGGAGAGTGAGTGCGAGAGGGAGGGAGAGAGAGGGCGAGAGGGAGGGAGAGTGAGTGTGAGAGGGAGGGAGAGTGAGTGCGAGAGGGAGGGAGAGTGAGTGCGAGAGGGAGGGAGAGTGAGTGCGAGACAGAGGGAGAGTGAGTGCGAGAGGATGGGAGAGTGAGTGCGAGAGGGAGGGAGAGTGAGTGCGAGAGGGAGGGAGAGTGAGTGCGAGAGGGAAGGAGAGTGAGTGCGAGAGGGAGGGAGAGTGAGTGCGAGAGGGAGGGAGAGTGAGTGCGAGACGGAGGGAGAGTGAGTGCGAGAGGAAGCGAGTGTGAGTGCAAGAGGGAGGGAGAGTGAGTGAAAGAGGGAGGGAGAGTGAGTGAAAGAGGGAGGGAGAGTGAGTGCGAGAGGGAGGGAGAGTGAGTGCAAGAGGGAGGGAGAGTGAGTGCGAGAGGAAGGGAGAGTGAGTGCAAGAGGGAGGGAGAGTGAGTGCAAGAGGGAGGGAGAGGGAATGCTAGAGGGAGGGAGAGTGAGTGCGAGAGTGAGGGAGAGTGAGTGCGAGAGGGAGGGAGAGTGAGTGTGACAGGGAGGAAGAGTGAGTGCAAGCGGGAGGGAGAGTGAGTGCGAGAGTGAGGGAGAGTGAGTGTGAGAGGGAGGGAGAGTGAGTGCGGGAGGCAGGGACAGTGAGTACGAGTGGGTGGGAGAGTGAGTACGAGAGGGTGGGAGAGTCAGTGCGAGAGGGAGGGAGTGTGAGTGCAAGAGAGTGCGAGAGTGAGTGCAAGAGCGAGGGAGACTGAATGCGACAGGGAGGGAGAGTGAGTGTGAGAGGGAGGGACAGTCAGTGGGAGATGGAAGAATAGTGAGTGTGAGAGGGAGGGAGAGTGAGTGCGAAACAGAGGGAGAGAGAGGGCGAGAGGGAGGGAGAGTGAGTGCGAGAGGGAGGGAGAGTGAGTGCGAAAGGGAGGGAGAGTGAGTGCGAGACAGAGGGAGAGTGAGTGCGAGAGGGAGGGAGAGTGAGTGTGAGAGGGAGGAGAGTGAGTGCTAGAGGGAGTGAGAGTGAGCGCAAGAGGGAGGGAGAGTGAGTGCGAGAGGGAGGGAGAGTGAGTGCGAGAGGGAGGGAGAGTGAGTGCGAGAGGACAGAAGAGTGAGTGCGAGAGGAAAGGAGAGTGAGTGCGAGAGGGAGGGAGAGTGAGTGCATGAGGGTGAGAGTATGATGTGACAGTGAGACAAGGAGAGAGAATCATTGTGTGAGAGAGAAAGATAGAGAATGTGACTGTGAGAGATAAGGAGAGAGAGTGAGTGCGAGAGTGAGTGCGAGATCGAGGGAGAGTGAGTGCGAGAGGAAGGGAGTGTGAGTGCGAGAGGAAGGGAGTGTGAGTGTGAGAGGGAGGGAGAGTGAGTGCAAGAGGGAGTGAGAGTGAGTGCGAGAGTGAGGGAGAGTGAGTGCGAGAGGGAGGGAGTGTGAGTGTGAGAGGGAGGGAGAGTGAGTGCGAGCGGGAGGGAGAGTGAGTGCGAGAGGGAGGGAGACTGTGTGAGAGAGGGAGGGAGACTGAGTGCGAGAGGGAGGAAGACTGAGTGCAAGAGGGTGGGAGACTGAGTACGAGAGAGAGGGAAAAAGAATGCGAGAGAAAGGGAGAGTGAGTGTGAGAGGGAGGGAGAGTGAGTGCGAAGAGAGGGAGAGTGAGTGCGAGAGGGAGGGAGAGTGAGTGCGAGAGGGAGGGAGAGTGAGTGCGAGAGAGAGAGCGTGAGTGCGAGAGACAGGGAGCGTGAGTGCGACTGGGAGGGAGAGTGAGTGCGAGAGGGAGGGAGAGTGAGTGAGAGAGGGAGGGAGTATGATGTGAGAGTGTGAGACAGGGAGAGAGAGTCAGTGTGTGAGAGAGAAAGATAGAGAATGTGACTGTGCGAGATAGGGAGAGAGTGAGTGCGAGAGATGGGGGGAGAGTGAGTGCAAGAGAGAGGCAGAGTGAGTGCGAGAGAGGCAGAGTGAGTGCGAGAGAGGCAGAGTGAGTGCGAGAGGGAATGAGAGTGAGTGCGAGAGGGAGGGAGAGTAGGTGCGAGAGGGAGGGAGAGTGAGTGCGAGAGGGAGGGAGAGTGAGTGCGAGAGGGAGGGAGAGTGAGTGCGAGAGGGAGGGAGAGTGAGTGCGAGAGGACAGAAGAGTGAGTGCGAGAGGAAAGGAGAGTGAGTGCGAGAGGAAGGGAGAGTCGCTGGGAGAGGGAGGGAGAGAATGCGAGAGGGAGGGAGAGTGAGTGCGAGAGGAAAGGAGAGTGAGTGCGAGAGGGAGGGAGAGTGAGTGCGAGAGGGAGGGAGAGTGAGTGCGAGAGGGAGGGAGAGTGAGTGCATTAGGGTGAGAGTATGATGTGACAGTGAGACAAGGAGAGAGAATCATTGTGTGAGAGAGAAAGATAGAGAATGTGACTGTGAGAGATAAGGAGAGAGAGTGAGTGCGAGAGTGAGTGCGAGATCGAGGGAGAGTGAGTGCGAGAGGAAGGGAGTGTGAGTGCGAGAGGAAGGGAGTGTGAGTGTGAGAGGGAGGGAGAGTGAGTGCAAGAGGGAGGGAGAGTGAGTGCGAGAGTGAGGGAGAGTGAGTGCGAGAGGGAGGGAGTGTGAGTGTGAGAGGGAGGGAGAGTGAGTGCGAGCGGGAGGGAGAGTGAGTGCGAGAGGGAGGGAGGGTGAGTGCGAGAGGAAGGCACAGTGAGTACGAGAGGGTGGGAGATTGAGTAAGAGAGGGTGGGAGAGTCAGTGCGAGAGGGAGGGAGTGTGAGTGCGAGAGAGTGCGAGAGTGAGCGCGAGAGCGAGGGAGAGTGAATGTGGGAGGGAGGGAGAGTGACTGTGAGAGGTAGGAAGAGTGAGTGGGAGAGGGAGGAAGAGTGAGTGCGAGAGGGGGGAGAGTGAGTGCGAGAGGGAGGAGAGTGAGTGCTAGAGGGAGTGAGAGTGAGCGCAAGAGGGAGGGAGAGTGAGTGCCAGAGGCAGGGAGAGTGAGTGAGAGAGGGTGGGACAGTGAGTGCGAGAGGGTGGGAGAGTGAGTGCAAGAGCGAGGGAGAGTGAATGCGGGAGGGAGGGAGAGTGACTGTGAGAGGTAGGAAGAGTGAGTGGGAGCGGGAGGGAGAGTGAGTGCGAGTGGGAGGGAGAGTGAGTGCTAGAGGGAGGGAGAATGAGTGCGAGAGGAAGGGAAAATGAGTGCGAAGGGGAGGGAGAATGAGTGCGAGAAAGAGGGTGAGTGAGTTTGAGAAGGGAGGGCCAGTGTGTGCGAGAGGGAGGGAGAGTGAGTGCCAGAGGGAGGGAGAGTGACTGCGAGAGGGAGGGAGAGAGAGGACAAGAGGGAGGGAGAGTGAGTGCGAGAGAGAGGGAGAGTGAGTGCAAGAGAGAGGGAGAGTGAGTGCGAGAGGGAGGGAGAGTGTGTGCGAGAGGAAGGGAAAGTGAGTGCAAGAGGGAGAGAGAGTGAGTGCTAGAGGGAGGGAGAGTGAGTGCGAGAGGGAGGGAGAGTGAGTGCGAGAGGGAGGGAGAGTGAGTGCGAGAGGGAGGGAGAGTGAGAGCGAGAGGGAGGGAGAGTGAGTGAGAGAGGGAGAGAGTATGATGTGAGAGTGTGAGACAGGGAAAGAGAGACAGTGTGTGAGAGAGAAAGAAAGAGAGTGTGACTGTGCGAGATAGGGAGAGGGAGAGAGTGTGAGTGCGAGAGATGGGGGGGAGAGTCAGTGCAAGAGAGAGGCAGAGTGAGTGCGAGAGAGGCAGAGTGAGTGCGAGAGGGAAAGAGAGTGAGTGCGAGAGGGAGGGAGAGTAGTCGCGAGAGGGAGGGAGAGTCAGTGGGAGAGGGAGGGAGAGTGAGTGCAAGAGGGAGGGAGAGTGAGTGCGAGAGGGTGGGAGAGTCAGTGCGAGAGAGAGGGAGCGTGAGTGCGGGAGACAGGAAGCGTGAGTGCGACTGGGAGGGAGAGTGAGTGCGAGAGGGAGAGAGAGTGAGTGCGAGAGAGGGAGGGAGAGTGAGTGCGAGAGGGAGGGAGACTGTGTGAGAGAGGGAGGGAGACTGAGTGCGAGAGGGAGGAAGACTGAGTGCAAGAGGGTGGGAGACTGAGTACGAGAGAGAGGGAAAAAGAATGCGAGAGGGAGGGAGAGTGAGTGCGAGAGGAAAGGAGAGTGAGTGCGAGAGGGAGGGAGAGTGAGTGCGAGAGGGAGGGAGAGTGAGTGCGAAGAGAAGGAGAGTGAGTGCGAGAGGGAGGGAGAGTGAGTGCGAGAGAGAGAGCGTGAGTGCGAGCGACAGGGAGCGTGAGTGCGACTGGGAGGGAGAGTGAGTGCGAGAGGGAGGGAGAGTGAGTGAGAGAGGGAGGGAGTATGATGTGATAGTGCGAGACAGGGAGAGAGAGTCAGTGTGTGAGAGAGAAAGATAGAGAATGTGACTGTGCGAGATAGGGAGAGAGTGAGTGCGAGAGATGGGGGGAGAGTGAGTGCAAGAGAGAGGCAGAGTGAGTGCGAGAGAGGCAGAGTGAGTGCGAGAGGGAATGAGAGTGAGTGCGAGAGGGAGGGAGAGTAGGTGCGAGAGGGAGGGAGAGTGAGTGCGAGAGGGAGGGAGAGTGAGTGCGAGAGGGAGGGAGAGTGAGTGCGAGAGGGAGGGAGAGTGAGTGCGAGAGGACAGAAGAGTGAGTGCGAGAGGAAAGGAGAGTGAGTGCGAGAGGAAGGGAGAGTCGCTGGGAGAGGGAGGGAGAGAATGCGAGAGGGAGGGAGAGTGAGTGCGAGAGGAAAGGAGAGTGAGTGCGAGAGGGAGGGAGAGTGAGTGCGAAGAGAGGGAGAGTGAGTGCGAGAGGGAGGGAGAGTGAGTGCGAGAGGGAGGGAGAGTGAGTGCGAGAGAGAGAGCGTGAGTGCGAGAGACAGGGAGCGTGAGTGCGACTGGGAGGGAGAGTGAGTGCGAGAGGGAGGGAGAGTGAGTGAGAGAGGGAGGGAGTATGATGTGAGAGTGTGAGACAGGGAGAGAGAGTCAGTGTGTGAGAGAGAAAGATAGAGAATGTGACTGTGCGAGATAGGGAGAGAGTGAGTGCGAGAGATGGGGGGAGAGTGAGTGCAAGAGAGAGGCAGAGTGAGTGCGAGAGAGGCAGAGTGAGTGCGAGAGGGAATGAGAGTGAGTGCGAGAGGGAGGGAGAGTAGGTGCGAGAGGGAGGGAGAGTGAGTGCGAGAGGGAGGGAGAGTGAGTGCGAGAGGGAGGGAGAGTGAGTGCGAGAGGGAGGGAGAGTGAGTGCGAGAGGACAGAAGAGTGAGTGCGAGAGGAAAGGAGAGTGAGTGCGAGAGGAAGGGAGAGTCGCTGGGAGAGGGAGGGAGAGAATGCGAGAGGGAGGGAGAGTGAGTGCGAGAGGAAAGGAGAGTGAGTGCGAGAGGGAGGGAGAGTGAGTGCGAGAGGGAGGGAGAGTGAGTGCGAGAGGGAGGGAGAGTGAGTGCGAGAGGGAGGGAGAGTGAGTGCATGAGGGTGAGAGTATGATGTGACAGTGAGACAAGGAGAGAGAATCATTGTGTGAGAGAGAAAGATAGAGAATGTGACTGTGAGAGATAAGGAGAGAGAGTGAGTGCGAGAGTGAGTGCGAGATCGAGGGAGAGTGAGTGCGAGAGGAAGGGAGTGTGAGTGTGAGAGGAAGGGAGTGTGAGTGTGAGAGGGAGGGAGAGTGAGTGCAAGAGGGAGGGAGAGTGAGTGCGAGAGTGAGGGAGAGTGAGTGCGAGAGGGAGGGAGTGTGAGTGTGAGAGGGAGGGAGAGTGAGTGCGAGCGGGAGGGAGAGTGAGTGCGAGAGGGAGGGAGGGTGAGTGCGAGAGGAAGGCACAGTGAGTACGAGAGGGTGGGAGATTGAGTAAGAGAGGGTGGGAGAGTCAGTGCGAGAGGGAGGGAGTGTGAGTGCGAGAGAGTGCGAGAGTGAGCGCGAGAGCGAGGGAGAGTGAATGTGGGAGGGAGGGAGAGTGACTGTGAGAGGTAGGAAGAGTGAGTGGGAGAGGGAGGAAGAGTGAGTGCGAGAGGGGGGAGAGTGAGTGCGAGAGGGAGGAGAGTGAGTGCTAGAGGGAGTGAGAGTGAGCGCAAGAGGGAGGGAGAGTGAGTGCCAGAGGCAGGGAGAGTGAGTGAGAGAGGGTGGGACATTGAGTGCGAGAGGGTGGGAGAGTGAGTGCAAGAGCGAGGGAGAGTGAATGCGGGAGGGAGGGAGAGTGACTGTGAGAGGTAGGAAGAGTGAGTGGGAGCGGGAGGGAGAGTGAGTGCGAGTGGGAGGGAGAGTGAGTGCGAGAGGGAGGGTGAGTGAGTGCGAGAGGGAGGGAGAGAGAGGGCGAGAGGGAGGGAGAGTGAGTGCGAGAGGGAGGGAGAGTGAGTGCGAGACAGAGGAAGAGTGAGTGCGAGCGGGGAGGGAGAGTGAGTGTGAGAGGGAGGGAGAGTGAGTGCGAGAGGAAGGGACAGTGAGTACAAGAGGGTGGGAGAGTGAGTAACAGAGGGTGGGAGAGTCAGTGCGAGAGGGAGGGACTGTGAGTGCGACAGAGTGCGAGAATGAGTGCAAAAGCGAGGGAGAGTGAATGCGAGAGGGAGGGAGAGTGAGTGCGAGAGGAAGGGAGAGTGAGTGCGAGAGGGAGGGAGAGTGAGTGCAAGAGGGAGGGAGAGGGAGTGCTAGAGGGAGGGAGAGTGAGTGCGAGAGTGAGGGAGAGTGAGTGCGAGCGGGAGGGAGACTGAGTGCGAGAGGGAGGGAGGCTGAGTGCGAGAGGAAGGCACAGTGAGTACGAGAGGGTGGGAGATTGAGTAAGAGAGGGTGGGAGAGTCAGTGCGAGAGGGAGGGAGTGTGAGTGCGAGAGTGAGTGCAAGAGCGAGGGAGAGTGAGTGCGAGAGGCAGGAAGAGTGAGTGCGAGAGGGTGAGACAGTGAGTGCGAGAGGATGGGAGAGTCAGTGCGAGAGCGAGGGAGTGTGAGTGAGAGAGAGTGCGAGAGTGAGTGCGAGAGCGAGGGAGAGTGAATGTGGGAGGGAGGGAGAGTGACTGTGAGAGGTAGGAAGAGTGAGTGGGAGAGGGAGGAAGAGTGAGTGCGAGAGGGAGGGAGAGTGAGTGCGAGAGGGAGGAGAGTGAGTGCTAGAGGGAGTGAGAATGAGCGCAAGAGGGAGGGAGAGTGAGTGCGAGAGGCAGGGAGAGTGAGTGAGAGAGGGTGGGACACTGAGTGCGAGAGGGTGGGAGAGTGAGTGCAAGAGCGAGGGAGAGTGAATGCGGGAGGGAGGGAGAGTGACTGTGAGAGGTAGGAAGAGTGAGTGGGAGCGGGAGGGAGAGTGAGTGCGAGAGGGAGGGAGAGTGAGTGCGAGAGGGAGGGAGACTGAGTGCGAGAGGCAGGGAGAGTGAGTGCGACAGGGAGGGAGACTGAGTGCGAGAGAGAGGAAAAAAGAGTGCGAGAGAGTGGGTGAGTGAGTGCGAGAGACAGGGAGCGTGAGTGCGAGAAGAAGGGAGAGTGAGTGCGAGAGGGAGGGAGGGTGAGTGTGTGAGGGAGGGAGAGTGAGTGTCAGAGGGAGGGAGAGTGAGTGTCAGAAGGCGGGTGAGTGAGTGCGAGAGGGAGGGAGAATGAGTGCGTGAGGGTGGGAGAATGAGTGCAAAAGGGAGGGAGAATGAGTGCGAGAAAGAGGGCAAGTGAGTGCGAGAGAGGGAGGGCGAGTGAGTGCGAGAGGGAGGGAGAGTGAGTGCGAGAGGGAGGGAGAGTGAGTGCGAGAGGGAGGGAGAGAGAGGGCAAGAGGGAGGGAGAGTGAGTGCGAGAGGGATGGAGAGTGAGTGCGAGAGGGAGGGAGAGTGAGTGCGAGAGGGAGGGAGAGGGAGTGGAAGAGGGAGGGAGAGTGAGTGCGAGAGGGAGGGAGAGAGACTGTGAGAGGGAGGGAGAGTGAGTGCGAGAGGAAGGGACAGTGAGTACAAGAGGGTGGGAGAGTGAGTAACAGAGGGTGGGAGATTCAGTGCGAGAGGGAGGGACTCTGAGTGCAACAGCGTGCGAGAATGAGTGCAAAAGCGAGGGAGAGTGAATGCGAGAGGGAGGGAGAGTGAGTGCGAGAGGAAGGGAGAGTGAATGCGAGAGGGAGGGAGAGTGAGTGCAAGAGGGAGGGAGAGTGAGTGCAAGAGGGAGGGAGAGTGAGTGCAAGAGGGAGGGAGAGGGAGTGCTAGAGGGAGGGAGAGTTTGTGCAAGAGGGAGGGAGAGTGAGTGCGAGAGGGAGGGAGAGTGAGTGTGAGAGGGAGGGAGAGTGAGTGCGAGCGGGAGGGAGACTGAGTGCGAGAGGGAGGGAGGGTGAGTGCGAGAGGAAGGCACAGTGAGTACGAGAGGGTGGGAGATTGAGTAAGAGAGAGTGGGAGAGTCAGTGCGAGAGGGAGGGAGTGTGAGTGCGAGAGAGTGCGAGAGTGAGTGCAAGAGCGAGGGAGACTGAATGCGAGAGGGAGGGAGAGTGAGTGTGAGAGGGAGGGACAGTCAGTGGGAGATGGAAGGATAGTGAGTGTGAGAGGGAGGGAGAGTGAGTGCGAGAGGGAGGGAGAGAGAGGGCGAGAGGGAGGGAGAGTGAGTGCGAGAGGGAGGGAGAGTGAGTGCGAAAGGGAGGGAGAGTGAGTGCGAGCGGGAGGGAGACTGAGTGCGAGAGGGAGGGAGGGTGAGTGCGAGAGGAAGGCACAGTGAGTACGAGAGGGTGGGAGATTGAGTAAGAGAGAGTGGGAGAGTCAGTGCGAGAGGGAGGGAGTGTGAGTGCGAGAGAGTGCGAGAGTGAGTGCAAGAGCGAGGGAGACTGAATGCGAGAGGGAGGGAGAGTGAGTGTGAGAGGGAGGGACAGTCAGTGGGAGATGGAAGGATAGTGAGTGTGAGAGGGAGGGAGAGTGAGTGCGAGAGGGAGGGAGAGAGAGGGCGAGAGGGAGGGAGAGTGAGTGCGAGAGGGAGGGAGAGTGAGTGCGAAAGGGAGGGAGAGTGAGTGCGAGACAGAGGGAGAATGAGTGCGAGAGGGAGGGAGAGTGAGTGTGAGAGGGAGGAGAGTGAATGCTAGAGGGAGTGAGAGTGAGTGCGAGAGAGAGGAAAAAAGAGTGCGAGAGAGTGGGGGATTGAGTGCGAGAGGAAGGGAGAGTCAGTGCGAGAGAGAGGGTGAGTGAGTGCGAGAGACAGGGAGCGTGAGTGCGAGAGACAGGGAGCGTGAGTGCGAAAGAGAGGGAGAGTGAGTGCGAGAGGGAGGGAGAGTGAGTGTGAGAGGGAGGAAGAGTGTGGGCGAGCGGGAGGGAGAGTGAGTGTGAGAGGGAGGGAGAGTGAGTGTGAGAGGGAGGGAGAGTGAGTGCGAGAGGAAGGGACAGTGAGTACGAGAGGGTGGGAGAGTGAATAACAGAGGGTGGGAGATTCAGTGCGAGAGGGAGGGACTGTGAGTGCGAGAGAGTGCGAGAATGAGTGCAAAAGCGAGGGAGAGTGAATGCGAGAGGGAGGGTGTGTGAGGGCGAGAGGGATGGAGAGTGAGTGCGAGAGGAAGGGAGAGGGAGTGCGAGAAGGAGGGAGAGTGAGTGCAAGAGGGAGGGAGAGTGAGTGCAAGAGGGAGGGAGAGGGAGTGCAAGAGGGAGGGAGAGTGAGTGCGAGAGTGAGGGAGAGTGAGTGCGAGAGGGAGGGAGAGTGAGTGTGAGAGGGAGGAAGAGTGAGTGCGAGCGGGAGGGAGATTGAGTGCGAGAGGAAGGCACAGTGAGTACGAGAGGGTGGGAGATTGAGTAAGAGAGAGTGGGAGAGTCAGTGTGAGAGGGAGGGAGTGTGAGTGCGAGAGAGTGCGAGAGTGAGTGCAAGAGCGAGGGAGAGTGAGTGCGAGAGGCAGGAAGAGTGAGTGCGAGAGGGTGAGACAGTGAGTGCGAGAGGCTGGGAGAGTCAGTGCGAGAGGGAGGGTGTGTGAGTGTGAGAGACAGGGAGCGTGAGTGCGAGAGGGAGGGAGGGTGTGTGTGAGAGAGTGCGAGCGTGAGTGCGAGAGCGAGGGAGAGTGAATGCGGGAGGGAGGGAGAGTGACTGTGAGAGGTAGGAAGAGTGAGTGGGAGAGGGAGGAAGAGTGAGTGCGAAAGGGAGGGAGAGTGAGTGCCAGAGGGAGGGAGAGTGAGTGCGAGAGGCAGGGAGAGTGAGTGCGACAGGGAGGGAGACTGAGTGCGAGAGAGAGGAAAAAAGAGTGCGAGAGAGTGGGTGAGTGAGTGCGAGAGACAGGGAGCATTAGTGCGAGAGACGGAGCGTGAGTGCGAGAAGAAGGGAGAGTGAGTGCGAGAGGGAGGGAGGGTGAGTGTGAGAGGGAGGGAGAGTGAGTGTCAGAGGGAGGGAGAGTGAGTGTCAAAAGGCGAGTGAGTGAGTGCGAGAGGGAAGGAGAATGAGTGGGAGAGGGTGGGAGAATGAGTGCGAAAGGGAGGGAGAATGAGTGCGAGAAAGAGGGCAAGTGAGTGGGAGAGAGGGAGGGCCAGTGAGTGCGAGAGGGAGGGAGAGTGAGTGCGAGAGGGAGGGAGAGTGAGTGCGAGAGGGAGGGAGAGTGAGTGCGAGAGGGAGGGAGAGTGAGTGCGAGAGGGAGGGAGAGTGAGTGCGAGGGGGAGGGAGAGAGAGGGCGAGAGGGATGGAGAGTGAGTGCGAGAGGGAGGGAGAGTGAGTGCGAAAGGGAGGGAGAGTGAGTGCGAAACAGAGGGAGAGTGAGTGCGAGAGGGAGGGAGAGTGAGTGCGAGAGGGAGGGAGAGTGAGTGCGAGAGGGAGGGAGAGTGAGTGCTAGAGGAAGGGAGAGTGAGTGCAAGAGGGAGGGAGAGTGAGTGCAAGAGGGAGGGAGAGGGAATGCTAGAGGGAGGGAGAGTGAGTGCGAGAGTGAGGGAGAGTGAGTGCGAGAGGGAGGGACAGTGAGTGTGACAGGGAGGAAGAGTGAGTGCAAGCGGGAGGGAGAGTGAGTGTGAGAGGGAGGGAGAGTGAGTGTGAGAGGGAGGGAGAGTGAGTGCGAGAGGAAGGGACAGTGAGTACGAGAGGGTGGGAGAGTGAGTACGAGAGGGTGGGAGAGTCAGTGCGAGAGGAAGGGAGTGTGAGTGCGAGAGAGTGCGAGAGTGAGTGCAAGAGCGAGGGAGACTGAATGCGAGAGGGATGGAGAGTGAGTGTGAGAGGGAGGGACAGTCAATGGGAGATGGAAGGATAGTGAGTGTGAGAGGGAGGGAGAGTGAGTGCGAGAGGGAGGGAGAGAGAGGGCGAGAGGGAGGGAGAGTGAATGCGAGACAGAGGGAGAGTGAGTGCAAGCGGGAGGGAGAGTGAGTGCGAGAGTGAGGGAGAGTGAGTGGGAGCGGGAGGGAGAGTGAGTGCGAGAGGGAGGGAGAGTAAGTGCGAGAGGGAGGGAGAGAGAGGGCGAGAGGGATGGAGAGTGAGTGCGAGAGGGAGGAAGAGTGAGTGCGAAAGGGAGGGAGAGTGAGTGCGAAACAGAGGGACAGTGAGTGCGAGAGGGAGGGAGAGTGAGTGCGAGAGGGAGGGAGAGTGAGTGCGAGAGGGAGGGAGAGTGAGTGCGAGAGGAAGGGAGAGTGAGAGCAAGAGGGAGGGAGAGTGAGTGCAAGAGGGAGGGAGAGGGAATGCTAGAGGGAATGAGAGTGAGTGCGAGAGTGAGGGAGAGTGAGTGCGAGAGGGAGGGAGAGTGAGTGTGAGAGGGAGGGAGAGTGAGTGCGGGAGGAAGGGACAGTGAGTACGAGTGGGTGGGAGAGTGAGTACGAGAGGGTGGGAGAGTCAGTGCGAGAAGGAGGGAGTGTGAGTGCAAGAGAGTGCGAGAGTGAGTGCAAGAACGAGGGACACTGAATGCGAGAGGGAGGGAGAGTGAGTGTGAGAGGGAGGGACAGTCAGTGGGAGATGGAAGAATAGTGAGTGTGAGAGGGAGGGAGAGTGAGTGCGAAACAGAGGGAGAGAGAGGGCGAAAGGGAGGGAGAGTGAGTGCGAGAGGGAGGGAGAGTGAGTGCGAGAGGGTGGGAGAGTGAGTGCGAGACAGAGGGAGAGTGAGTGCGAGAGGGAGGGAGAGTGAGTGTGAGAGGGAGGAGAGTGAGTGCTAGAGGGAGTGAGAGTGTGCGCAAGAGGGAGGGAGAGTGAGTGCGAGAGGCAGGGAGAGTGAGTGAGAGAGGGTGGGACAGTGAGTGCGAGAGGGTGGGAGAGTGAGTGCAAGAGCGAGGGAGAGTGAATGCGGGAGGGAGGGAGAGTGAATGCGAGAGGGAGGGAGAGTGAGTGCGAGAGGGAGGGAGAGTGAGTGCAAGAGGTAGGGAGAGTGAGTGCGAGGGGGAGGGAGAGAGAGGGCGAGAGGGATGGAGAGTGAGTGCGAGAGGGAGGGAGAGTGAGTGCGAAAGGGAGGGAGAGTGAGTGCGAAACAGAGGGAGAGTGAGTGCGAGAGGGAGGGAGAGTGAGTGCGAGAGGGAGGGAGAGTGAGTGCAAGAGGGAGGGAGAGTGAGTGCGAGAGGAAGGGAGAGTGAGTGCAAGAGGGAGGAAGAGTGAGTGCAAGAGGGAGGGAGAGGGAATGCTAGAGGGAGGGAGAGTGAGTGCGAGAGTGAGGGAGAGTGAGTGAGAGAGGGAGGGAGAGTGAGTGTGACAGGGAGGAAGAGTGAGTGCAAGCGGGAGGGAGAATGAGTGCGAGAGTGAGGGAGAGTGAGTGTGAGAGGGAGGGAGAGTGAGTGCGAGAGGAAGGGACAGTGAGTACGAGAGGGTGGGAGAGTGAATACGAGAGGGTGGGAGAGTCAGTGCGAGAGGGAGGGAGTGTGAGTGCGAGAGAGTGCGAGAGTGAGTGCAAGAGCGAGGGAGACTGAATGCGAGAGGGAGGGAGAGTGAGTGTGAGAGGGAGGGAGAGTGAGTGCGAGAGGGAGGGAGAGAGAGGGCGAGAGGGAGGGAGAGTGAGTGCGAGACAGAGGGAGAGTGAGTGCAAGAGGGAGGGAGAGTGAGTGCGAGAGGGAGGAGAGTGAGTGCTAGAGGGAGTGAGAGTGAGCACAAGGGGGAGGGAGAGTGAGTGCGAGAGGCAGGGAGAGTGAGTGAGAGAGGGTGGGACAGTGAGTGCAAGAGGGAGGGAGAGTGAATGCGGGAGGGAGGGAGAGGGACTGTGAGAGGTAGGAAGAGTGAGTGGGAGCGGGAGGGAGAGAGAGTGCGAGAGGGAGGGAGAGTGAGTGTGAGAGGGAGGGAGAGTGAGTGTCAGAGGGAGGGAGAGTGAGTGTCAAAAGGCGAGTGAGTGAGTGCGAGAGGGAAGGAGAATGAGTGGGAGAGGGTGGGAGAATGAGTGCGAAAGGGAGGGAGAATGAGTGCGAGAAAGAGGGCAAGTGAGTGGGAGAGAGGGCGGGCCAGTGAGTGCGAGAGGGAGGGAGAGTGAGTGCGAGAGGGAGGGAGAGTGAGTGCGAGAGGGAGGGAGAGTGAGTGCGAGAGGGAGGGAGAGTGAGTGCGAGAGGGAGGGAGAGTGAGTGCGAGGGGGAGGGAGAGAGAGGGCGAGACGGATGGAGAGTGAGTGCGAGAGGGAGGGAGAGTGAGTGCGAAAGGGAGGGAGAGTGAGTGCGAAACAGAGGGAGAGTGAGTGCGAGAGGGAGGGAGAGTGAGTGCGAGAGGGAGGAGAGTGAGTGCTAGAGGGAGGGAGAGGGAATGCTAGAGGGAGGGAGAGTGAGTGCGAGAGTGAGGGAGAGTGAGTGCGACAGGGAGGAAGAGTGAGTGCAAGCGGGAGGGAGAGTGAGTGCGAGAGTGAGGGAGAGTGAGTGTGAGAGGGAGGGAGAGTGAGTGCGAGAGGAAGGGACAGTGAGTACGAGAGGGTGGGAGAGTGAGTACGAGAGGGTGGGAGAGTCAGTGCGAGAGGGAGGGAGTGTGAGTGCGAGAGAGTGCAGGAGTGATTGCAAGAGCGAGGGAGACTGAATGCGAGAGGGAGGGAGAGTGAGTGTGAGAGGGAGGGACAGTCAGTGGGAGATGGAAGGATAGTGAGTGTGAGAGGGAGGGAGAGTGAGTGAGAGAGGGAGGGAGAGAGAGGGCGAGAGGGAGGGAGAGTGAGTGCGAGAGGGAGGGAGAGTGAGTGCGAGAGGGAGGAAGACTGAGTGCAAGAGGGTGGGAGACTGAGTATGAGAGAGAGGGAAAAAGAATGCGAGAGAAAGGGAGAGTGAGTGCGAGAGGGAGGGAGAGTGAGTGCGAAGAGAGGGAGAGTGAGTGCGAGAGGGAGGGAGAGTGAGTGCGAGAGGGAGGGAGAGTGAGTGCGTGAGAGAGAGCGTGAGTGCGAGAGACAGGGAGCGTGAGTGCGACTGGGAGGGAGAGTGAGTGCGAGAGGGAGGGAGAGTGAGTGAGAGAGGGAGGGAGTATGATGTGAGAGTGTGAGACAGGGAGAGAGAGTCAGTGTGTGAGAGAGAAAGATAGAGAATGTGACTGTGCGAGATAGGGAGAGAGTGAGTGCGAGAGATGGGGGGAGAGTGAGTGCAAGAGAGAGGCAGAGTGAGTGCGAGAGAGGCAGAGTGAGTGCGAGAGGGAATGAGAGTGAGTGCGAGAGGGAGGGAGAGTAGGTGCGAGAGGGAGGGAGAGTGAGTGCGAGAGGGAGGGAGAGTGAGTGCGAGAGGGAGGGAGAGTGAGTGCGAGAGGGAGGGAGAGTGAGTGCGAGAGGACAGAAGAGTGAGTGCGAGAGGAAAGGAGAGTGAGTGCGAGAGGAAGGGAGAGTCGCTGGGAGAGGGAGGGAGAGAATGCGAGAGGGAGGGAGAGTGAGTGCGAGAGGAAAGGAGAGTGAGTGCGAGAGGGAGGGAGAGTGAGTGCGAGAGGGAGGGAGAGTGAGTGCGAGAGGGAGGGAGAGTGAGTGCGAGAGGGAGGGAGAGTGAGTGCATGAGGGTGAGAGTATGATGTGACAGTGAGACAAGGAGAGAGAATCATTGTGTGAGAGAGAAAGATAGAGAATGTGACTGTGAGAGATAAGGAGAGAGAGTGAGTGCGAGAGTGAGTGCGAGATCGAGGGAGAGTGAGTGCGAGAGGAAGGGAGTGTGAGTGCGAGAGGAAGGGAGTGTGAGTGTGAGAGGGAGGGAGAGTGAGTGCAAGAGGGAGGGAGAGTGAGTGCGAGAGTGAGGGAGAGTGAGTGCGAGAGGGAGGGAGTGTGAGTGTGAGAGGGAGGGAGAGTGAGTGCGAGCGGGAGGGAGAGTGAGTGCGAGAGGGAGGGAGGGTGAGTGCGAGAGGAAGGCACAGTGAGTACGAGAGGGTGGGAGATTGAGTAAGAGAGGGTGGGAGAGTCAGTGCGAGAGGGAGGGAGTGTGAGTGCGAGAGAGTGCGAGAGTGAGCGCGAGAGCGAGGGAGAGTGAATGTGGGAGGGAGGGAGAGTGACTGTGAGAGGTAGGAAGAGTGAGTGGGAGAGGGAGGAAGAGTGAGTGCGAGAGGGGGGGAGAGTGAGTGCGAGAGGGAGGAGAGTGAGTGCTAGAGGGAGTGAGAGTGAGCGCAAGAGGGAGGGAGAGTGAGTGCCAGAGGCAGGGAGAGTGAGTGAGAGAGGGTGGGACATTGAGTGCGAGAGGGTGGGAGAGTGAGTGCAAGAGCGAGGGAGAGTGAATGCGGGAGGGAGGGAGAGTGACTGTGAGAGGTAGGAAGAGTGAGTGGGAGCGGGAGGGAGAGTGAGTGCGAGTGGGAGGGAGAGTGAGTGCGAGAGGGAGGGTGAGTGAGTGCGAGAGGGAGGGAGAGAGAGGGCGAGAGGGAGGGAGAGTGAGTGCGAGAGGGAGGGAGAGTGAGTGCGAGACAGAGGAAGAGTGAGTGCGAGCGGGAGGGAGAGTGAGTGTGAGAGGGAGGGAGAGTGAGTGCGAGAGGAAGGGACAGTGAGTACAAGAGGGTGGGAGAGTGAGTAACAGAGGGTGGGAGAGTCAGTGCGAGAGGGAGGGACTGTGAGTGCGACAGAGTGCGAGAATGAGTGCAAAAGCGAGGGAGAGTGAATGCGAGAGGGAGGGAGAGTGAGTGCGAGAGGAAGGGAGAGTGAGTGCGAGAGGGAGGGAGAGTGAGTGCAAGAGGGAGGGAGAGGGAGTGCTAGAGGGAGGGAGAGTGAGTGCGAGAGTGAGGGAGAGTGAGTGCGAGCGGGAGGGAGACTGAGTGCGAGAGGGAGGGAGGCTGAGTGCGAGAGGAAGGCACAGTGAGTACGAGAGGGTGGGAGATTGAGTAAGAGAGGGTGGGAGAGTCAGTGCGAGAGGGAGGGAGTGTGAGTGCGAGAGTGAGTGCAAGAGCGAGGGAGAGTGAGTGCGAGAGGCAGGAAGAGTGAGTGCGAGAGGGTGAGACAGTGAGTGCGAGAGGATGGGAGAGTCAGTGCGAGAGCGAGGGAGTGTGAGTGAGAGAGAGTGCGAGAGTGAGTGCGAGAGCGAGGGAGAGTGAATGTGGGAGGGAGGGAGAGTGACTGTGAGAGGTAGGAAGAGTGAGTGGGAGAGGGAGGAAGAGTGAGTGCGAGAGGGAGGGAGAGTGAGTGCGAGAGGGAGGAGAGTGAGTGCTAGAGGGAGTGAGAATGAGCGCAAGAGGGAGGGAGAGTGAGTGCGAGAGGCAGGGAGAGTGAGTGAGAGAGGGTGGGACACTGAGTGCGAGAGGGTGGGAGAGTGAGTGCAAGAGCGAGGGAGAGTGAATGCGGGAGGGAGGGAGAGTGACTGTGAGAGGTAGGAAGAGTGAGTGGGAGCGGGAGGGAGAGTGAGTGCGAGAGGGAGGGAGAGTGAGTGCGAGAGGGAGGGAGACTGAGTGCGAGAGGCAGGGAGAGTGAGTGCGACAGGGAGGGAGACTGAGTGCGAGAGAGAGGAAAAAAGAGTGCGAGAGAGTGGGTGAGTGAGTGCGAGAGACAGGGAGCGTGAGTGCGAGAAGAAGGGAGAGTGAGTGCGAGAGGGAGGGAGGGTGAGTGTGTGAGGGAGGGAGAGTGAGTGTCAGAGGGAGGGAGAGTGAGTGTCAGAAGGCGGGTGAGTGAGTGCGAGAGGGAGGGAGAATGAGTGCGTGAGGGTGGGAGAATGAGTGCAAAAGGGAGGGAGAATGAGTGCGAGAAAGAGGGCAAGTGAGTGCGAGAGAGGGAGGGCGAGTGAGTGCGAGAGGGAGGGAGAGTGAGTGCGAGAGGGAGGGAGAGTGAGTGCGAGAGGGAGGGAGAGAGAGGGCAAGAGGGAGGGAGAGTGAGTGCGAGAGGGATGGAGAGTGAGTGCGAGAGGGAGGGAGAGTGAGTGCGAGAGGGAGGGAGAGGGAGTGGAAGAGGGAGGGAGAGTGAGTGCGAGAGGGAGGGAGAGAGACTGTGAGAGGGAGGGAGAGTGAGTGCGAGAGGAAGGGACAGTGAGTACAAGAGGGTGGGAGAGTGAGTAACAGAGGGTGGGAGATTCAGTGCGAGAGGGAGGGACTCTGAGTGCAACAGCGTGCGAGAATGAGTGCAAAAGCGAGGGAGAGTGAATGCGAGAGGGAGGGAGAGTGAGTGCGAGAGGAAGGGAGAGTGAATGCGAGAGGGAGGGAGAGTGAGTGCAAGAGGGAGGGAGAGTGAGTGCAAGAGGGAGGGAGAGTGAGTGCAAGAGGGAGGGAGAGGGAGTGCTAGAGGGAGGGAGAGTTTGTGCAAGAGGGAGGGAGAGTGAGTGCGAGAGGGAGGGAGAGTGAGTGTGAGAGGGAGGGAGAGTGAGTGCGAGCGGGAGGGAGACTGAGTGCGAGAGGGAGGGAGGGTGAGTGCGAGAGGAAGGCACAGTGAGTACGAGAGGGTGGGAGATTGAGTAAGAGAGAGTGGGAGAGTCAGTGCGAGAGGGAGGGAGTGTGAGTGCGAGAGAGTGCGAGAGTGAGTGCAAGAGCGAGGGAGACTGAATGCGAGAGGGAGGGAGAGTGAGTGTGAGAGGGAGGGACAGTCAGTGGGAGATGGAAGGATAGTGAGTGTGAGAGGGAGGGAGAGTGAGTGCGAGAGGGAGGGAGAGAGAGGGCGAGAGGGAGGGAGAGTGAGTGCGAGAGGGAGGGAGAGTGAGTGCGAAAGGGAGGGAGAGTGAGTGCGAGCGGGAGGGAGACTGAGTGCGAGAGGGAGGGAGGGTGAGTGCGAGAGGAAGGCACAGTGAGTACGAGAGGGTGGGAGATTGAGTAAGAGAGAGTGGGAGAGTCAGTGCGAGAGGGAGGGAGTGTGAGTGCGAGAGAGTGCGAGAGTGAGTGCAAGAGCGAGGGAGACTGAATGCGAGAGGGAGGGAGAGTGAGTGTGAGAGGGAGGGACAGTCAGTGGGAGATGGAAGGATAGTGAGTGTGAGAGGGAGGGAGAGTGAGTGCGAGAGGGAGGGAGAGAGAGGGCGAGAGGGAGGGAGAGTGAGTGCGAGAGGGAGGGAGAGTGAGTGCGAAAGGGAGGGAGAGTGAGTGCGAGACAGAGGGAGAATGAGTGCGAGAGGGAGGGAGAGTGAGTGTGAGAGGGAGGAGAGTGAATGCTAGAGGGAGTGAGAGTGAGTGCGAGAGAGAGGAAAAAAGAGTGCGAGAGAGTGGGGGATTGAGTGCGAGAGGAAGGGAGAGTCAGTGCGAGAGAGAGGGTGAGTGAGTGCGAGAGACAGGGAGCGTGAGTGCGAGAGACAGGGAGCGTGAGTGCGAAAGAGAGGGAGAGTGAGTGCGAGAGGGAGGGAGAGTGAGTGTGAGAGGGAGGAAGAGTGTGGGCGAGCGGGAGGGAGAGTGAGTGTGAGAGGGAGGGAGAGTGAGTGTGAGAGGGAGGGAGAGTGAGTGCGAGAGGAAGGGACAGTGAGTACGAGAGGGTGGGAGAGTGAATAACAGAGGGTGGGAGATTCAGTGCGAGAGGGAGGGACTGTGAGTGCGAGAGAGTGCGAGAATGAGTGCAAAAGCGAGGGAGAGTGAATGCGAGAGGGAGGGTGTGTGAGGGCGAGAGGGATGGAGAGTGAGTGCGAGAGGAAGGGAGAGGGAGTGCGAGAAGGAGGGAGAGTGAGTGCAAGAGGGAGGGAGAGTGAGTGCAAGAGGGAGGGAGAGGGAGTGCAAGAGGGAGGGAGAGTGAGTGCGAGAGTGAGGGAGAGTGAGTGCGAGAGGGAGGGAGAGTGAGTGTGAGAGGGAGGAAGAGTGAGTGCGAGCGGGAGGGAGATTGAGTGCGAGAGGAAGGCACAGTGAGTACGAGAGGGTGGGAGATTGAGTAAGAGAGAGTGGGAGAGTCAGTGTGAGAGGGAGGGAGTGTGAGTGCGAGAGAGTGCGAGAGTGAGTGCAAGAGCGAGGGAGAGTGAGTGCGAGAGGCAGGAAGAGTGAGTGCGAGAGGGTGAGACAGTGAGTGCGAGAGGCTGGGAGAGTCAGTGCGAGAGGGAGGGTGTGTGAGTGTGAGAGACAGGGAGCGTGAGTGCGAGAGGGAGGGAGGGTGTGTGTGAGAGAGTGCGAGCGTGAGTGCGAGAGCGAGGGAGAGTGAATGCGGGAGGGAGGGAGAGTGACTGTGAGAGGTAGGAAGAGTGAGTGGGAGAGGGAGGAAGAGTGAGTGCGAAAGGGAGGGAGAGTGAGTGCCAGAGGGAGGGAGAGTGAGTGCGAGAGGCAGGGAGAGTGAGTGCGACAGGGAGGGAGACTGAGTGCGAGAGAGAGGAAAAAAGAGTGCGAGAGAGTGGGTGAGTGAGTGCGAGAGACAGGGAGCATTAGTGCGAGAGACGGAGCGTGAGTGCGAGAAGAAGGGAGAGTGAGTGCGAGAGGGAGGGAGGGTGAGTGTGAGAGGGAGGGAGAGTGAGTGTCAGAGGGAGGGAGAGTGAGTGTCAAAAGGCGAGTGAGTGAGTGCGAGAGGGAAGGAGAATGAGTGGGAGAGGGTGGGAGAATGAGTGCGAAAGGGAGGGAGAATGAGTGCGAGAAAGAGGGCAAGTGAGTGGGAGAGAGGGAGGGCCAGTGAGTGCGAGAGGGAGGGAGAGTGAGTGCGAGAGGGAGGGAGAGTGAGTGCGAGAGGGAGGGAGAGTGAGTGCGAGAGGGAGGGAGAGTGAGTGCGAGAGGGAGGGAGAGTGAGTGCGAGGGGGAGGGAGAGAGAGGGCGAGAGGGATGGAGAGTGAGTGCGAGAGGGAGGGAGAGTGAGTGCGAAAGGGAGGGAGAGTGAGTGCGAAACAGAGGGAGAGTGAGTGCGAGAGGGAGGGAGAGTGAGTGCGAGAGGGAGGGAGAGTGAGTGCGAGAGGGAGGGAGAGTGAGTGCTAGAGGAAGGGAGAGTGAGTGCAAGAGGGAGGGAGAGTGAGTGCAAGAGGGAGGGAGAGGGAATGCTAGAGGGAGGGAGAGTGAGTGCGAGAGTGAGGGAGAGTGAGTGCGAGAGGGAGGGACAGTGAGTGTGACAGGGAGGAAGAGTGAGTGCAAGCGGGAGGGAGAGTGAGTGTGAGAGGGAGGGAGAGTGAGTGTGAGAGGGAGGGAGAGTGAGTGCGAGAGGAAGGGACAGTGAGTGCGAGAGGCTGGGAGAGTCAGTGCGAGAGGGAGGGTGTGTGAGTGTGAGAGACAGGGAGCGTGAGTGCGAGAGGGAGGGAGGGTGTGTGTGAGAGAGTGCGAGCGTGAGTGCGAGAGCGAGGGAGAGTGAATGCGGGAGGGAGGGAGAGTGACTGTGAGAGGTAGGAAGAGTGAGTGGGAGAGGGAGGAAGAGTGAGTGCGAAAGGGAGGGAGAGTGAGTGCCAGAGGGAGGGAGAGTGAGTGCGAGAGGCAGGGAGAGTGAGTGCGACAGGGAGGGAGACTGAGTGCGAGAGAGAGGAAAAAAGAGTGCGAGAGAGTGGGTGAGTGAGTGCGAGAGACAGGGAGCATTAGTGCGAGAGACGGAGCGTGAGTGCGAGAAGAAGGGAGAGTGAGTGCGAGAGGGAGGGAGGGTGAGTGTGAGAGGGAGGGAGAGTGAGTGTCAGAGGGAGGGAGAGTGAGTGTCAAAAGGCGAGTGAGTGAGTGCGAGAGGGAAGGAGAATGAGTGGGAGAGGGTGGGAGAATGAGTGCGAAAGGGAGGGAGAATGAGTGCGAGAAAGAGGGCAAGTGAGTGGGAGAGAGGGAGGGCCAGTGAGTGCGAGAGGGAGGGAGAGTGAGTGCGAGAGGGAGGGAGAGTGAGTGCGAGAGGGAGGGAGAGTGAGTGCGAGAGGGAGGGAGAGTGAGTGCGAGAGGGAGGGAGAGTGAGTGCGAGGGGGAGGGAGAGAGAGGGCGAGAGGGATGGAGAGTGAGTGCGAGAGGGAGGGAGAGTGAGTGCGAAAGGGAGGGAGAGTGAGTGCGAAACAGAGGGAGAGTGAGTGCGAGAGGGAGGGAGAGTGAGTGCGAGAGGGAGGGAGAGTGAGTGCGAGAGGGAGGGAGAGTGAGTGCTAGAGGAAGGGAGAGTGAGTGCAAGAGGGAGGGAGAGTGAGTGCAAGAGGGAGGGAGAGGGAATGCTAGAGGGAGGGAGAGTGAGTGCGAGAGTGAGGGAGAGTGAGTGCGAGAGGGAGGGACAGTGAGTGTGACAGGGAGGAAGAGTGAGTGCAAGCGGGAGGGAGAGTGAGTGTGAGAGGGAGGGAGAGTGAGTGTGAGAGGGAGGGAGAGTGAGTGCGAGAGGAAGGGACAGTGAGTACGAGAGGGTGGGAGAGTGAGTACGAGAGGGTGGGAGAGTCAGTGCGAGAGGAAGGGAGTGTGAGTGCGAGAGAGTGCGAGAGTGAGTGCAAGAGCGAGGGAGACTGAATGCGAGAGGGATGGAGAGTGAGTGTGAGAGGGAGGGACAGTCAATGGGAGATGGAAGGATAGTGAGTGTGAGAGGGAGGGAGAGTGAGTGCGAGAGGGAGGGAGAGAGAGGGCGAGAGGGAGGGAGAGTGAATGCGAGACAGAGGGAGAGTGAGTGCAAGCGGGAGGGAGAGTGAGTGCGAGAGTGAGGGAGAGTGAGTGGGAGCGGGAGGGAGAGTGAGTGCGAGAGGGAGGGAGAGTAAGTGCGAGAGGGAGGGAGAGAGAGGGCGAGAGGGATGGAGAGTGAGTGCGAGAGGGAGGAAGAGTGAGTGCGAAAGGGAGGGAGAGTGAGTGCGAAACAGAGGGACAGTGAGTGCGAGAGGGAGGGAGAGTGAGTGCGAGAGGGAGGGAGAGTGAGTGCGAGAGGGAGGGAGAGTGAGTGCGAGAGGAAGGGAGAGTGAGAGCAAGAGGGAGGGAGAGTGAGTGCAAGAGGGAGGGAGAGGGAATGCTAGAGGGAATGAGAGTGAGTGCGAGAGTGAGGGAGAGTGAGTGCGAGAGGGAGGGAGAGTGAGTGTGAGAGGGAGGGAGAGTGAGTGCGGGAGGAAGGGACAGTGAGTACGAGTGGGTGGGAGAGTGAGTACGAGAGGGTGGGAGAGTCAGTGCGAGAAGGAGGGAGTGTGAGTGCAAGAGAGTGCGAGAGTGAGTGCAAGAACGAGGGACACTGAATGGGAGAGGGAGGGAGAGTGAGTGTGAGAGGGAGGGACAGTCAGTGGGAGATGGAAGAATAGTGAGTGTGAGAGGGAGGGAGAGTGAAGTGCGAAACAGAGGGAGAGAGAGGGCGAAAGGGAGGGAGAGTGAGTGCGAGAGGGAGGGAGAGTGAGTGCGAGAGGGGTGGGAGAGTGAGTGCGAGACAGAGGGAGAGTGAGTGCGAGAGGGGAGGGAGAGTGAGTGTGAGAGGGAGGAGAGTGAGTGCTAGAGGGAGTGAGAGTGTGCGCAAGAGGGAGGGAGAGTGAGTGCGAGAGGCAGGGAGAGTGAGAGTGAGAGAGGGTGGGACAGTGAGTGCGAGAGGGTGGGAGAGTGAGTGCAAGAGCGAGGGAGAGTGAATGCGGGAGGGAGGGAGAGTGAATGCGAGAGGGAGGGAGAGTGAGTGCGAGAGGGAGGGAGAGTGAGTGCAAGAGGTAGGGAGAGTGAGTGCGAGGGGGAGGGAGAGAGAGGGCGAGAGGGATGGAGAGTGAGTGCGAGAGGGAGGGAGAGTGAGTGCGAAAGGGAGGGAGAGTGAGTGCGAAACAGAGGGAGAGTGAGTGCGAGAGGGAGGGAGAGTGAGTGCGAGAGGGAGGGAGAGTGAGTGCAAGAGGGAGGGAGAGTGAGTGCGAGAGGAAGGGAGAGTGAGTGCAAGAGGGAGGGAGAGTGAGTGCAAGAGGGAGGGAGAGGGAATGCTAGAGGGAGGGAGAGTGAGGTGCGAGAGGGAGGGGAGAGTGAGTGCGAGGGGGAGGGAGAGAGAGGGCGAGAGGGATGGAGAGTGAGTGCGAGAGGGAGGGAGAGTGAGTGCGAAAGGGAGGGAGAGTGAGTGCGAAACAGAGGGAGGAGTGAGTGCTGAGAGGGAGGGAGCGTGAGTGCGAGAGGGAGGGAGAGGTGAGTGCGAGAGGGGAGGGAGAGTGAGTGCTAGAGGAAGGGAGAGTGAGTGCAAGAGGGAGGGAGAGTGAGTGCAAGAGGGAGGGAGAGGGAATGCTAGAGGGAGGGAGAGTGAGTGCGAGAGGTGAGGGAGAGTGAGTGCGAGAGGGAGGGACAGTGAGTGTGACAGGGAGGAAGAGTGAGTGCAAGCGGGAGGGAGAGTGAGTGTGAGAGGGAGGGAGAGTGAGTGTGAGAGGGAGGGAGAGTGAGTGCGAGAGGAAGGGACAGTGAGTACGAGAGGGTGGGAGAGTGAGTACGAGAGGGTGGGAGAGTCAGTGCGAGAGGAAGGGAGTGTGAGTGCGAGAGAGTGCGAGAGTGAGTGCAAGAGCGAGGGAGACTGAATGCGAGAGGGATGGAGAGTGAGTGTGAGAGGGAGGGACAGTCAATGGGAGATGGAAGGATAGTGAGTGTGAGAGGGAGGGGAGGAGTGAGTGCGAGAGGGAGGGAGAGAGAGGGCGAGAGGGAGGGAGAGTGAATGCGAGACAGAGGGAGAGTGAGTGCAAGGCGGGGAGGGAGAGTGAGTGCGAGAGTGAGGGAGAGTGAGTGGGAGCGGGAGGGAGAGTGAGTGCGAGAGGGAGGGAGAGTAAGTGCGAGAGGGGAGGGAGAGAGAGGGCGAGAGGGATGGAGAGTGAGTGCGAGAGGGAGGAAGAGTGAGTGCGAAAGGGAGGGAGAGTGAGTGCGAAACAGAGGGGACAGTGAGTGCGAGAGGGAGGGAGAGTGAGTGCGAGAGGGAGGGAGAGTGAGTGCGAGAGGGGAGGGAGAGTGAGTGCGAGAGGAAGGGAGAGTGAGAGCAAGAGGGAGGGAGAGTGAGTGCAAGAGGGAGGGAGAGGGAATGCTAGAGGGAATGAGAGTGAGTGCGAGAGTGAGGGAGAGTGAGTGCGAGAGGGAGGGAGAGGTGAGTGTGAGAGGGAGGGAGAGTGAGTGCGGGAGGAAGGGACAGTGAGTACGAGTGGGTGGGAGAGTGAGTACGAGAGGGTGGGAGAGTCAGTGCGAGAAGGAGGGAGTGTGAGTGCAAGAGAGTGCGAGAGTGAGTGCAAGAACGAGGGACACTGAATGGGAGAGGGAGGGGAGAGTGAGTGTGAGAGGGAGGGACAGTCAGTGGGAGATGGAAGAATAGTGAGTGTGAGAGGGAGGGAGAGTGAGTGCGAAACAGAGGGAGAGAGAGGGCGAAAGGGAGGGAGAGTGAGTGCGAGAGGGAGGGAGAGTGAGTGCGAGAGGGTGGGAGAGTGAGTGCGAGACAGAGGGAGAGTGAGTGCGAGAGGGAGGGAGAGTGAGTGTGAGAGGGAGGAGAGTGAGTGCTAGAGGGAGTGAGAGTGTGCGCAAGAGGGAGGGAGAGTGAGTGCGAGAGGCAGGGAGAGTGAGTGAGAGAGGGTGGGACAGTGAGTGCGAGAGGGTGGGAGAGTGAGTGCAAGAGCGAGGGGAGAGTGAATGCGGGAGGGAGGGAGAGTGAATGCGAGAGGGAGGGAGAGTGAGTGCGAGAGGGAGGGGAGAGTGAGTGCAAGAGGTAGGGAGAGTGAGTGCGAGGGGGAGGGAGAGAGAGGGCGAGAGGGGATGGAGAGTGAGTGCGAGAGGGAGGGAGAGTGAGTGCGAAAGGGAGGGGAGAGTGAGTGCGAAACAGAGGGAGAGTGAGTGCGAGAGGGAGGGAGAGTGAGTGCGAGAGGGAGGGAGAGTGAGTGCAAGAGGGGAGGGAGAGTGAGTGCGAGAGGAAGGGAGAGTGAGTGCAAGAGGGAGGGAGAGTGAGTGCAAGAGGGAGGGAGAGGGGAATGCTAGAGGGAGGGAGAGTGAGTGCGAGAGTGAGGGAGAGTGAGTGAGAGAGGGAGGGAGAGTGAGTGTGACAGGGAGGAAGAGTGAGTGCAAGCGGGAGGGAGAATGAGTGCGAGAGTGAGGGAGAGTGAGTGTGAGAGGGAGGGAGAGTGAGTGCGAGAGGAAGGGACAGTGAGTACGAGAGGGTGGGAGAGTGAATACGAGAGGGTGGGAGAGTCAGTGCGAGAGGGAGGGAGTGTGAGTGCGAGAGAGTGCGAGAGTGAGTGCAAGAGCGAGGGAGACTGAATGCGAGAGGGAGGGAGAGTGAGTGTGAGAGGGAGGGAGAGTGAGTGCGAGAGGGAGGGAGAGAGAGGGCGAGAGGGAGGGAGAGTGAGTGCGAGACAGAGGGAGAGTGAGTGCAAGAGGGAGGGAGAGTGAGTGCGAGAGGGAGGAGAGTGAGTGCTAGAGGGAGTGAGAGTGAGCACAAGGGGGAGGGAGAGTGAGTGCGAGAGGCAGGGAGAGTGAGTGCGAGAGGGAGGGAGAGTGAGTGCGAGAGGGAGGGAGAGTGAGTGCGAGAGGGAGGGAGAGTGAGTGCGAGAGGGAGGGAGAGTGAGTGCGAGGGGGAGGGAGAGAGAGGGCGAGAGGGATGGAGAGTGAGTGCGAGAGGGAGGGAGAGTGAGTGCGAAAGGGAGGGAGAGTGAGTGCGAAACAGAGGGAGAGTGAGTGCGAGAGGGAGGGAGAGTGAGTGCGAGAGGGAGGGAGAGTGAGTGCGAGAGGGAGGGAGAGTGAGTGCTAGAGGAAGGAGAGTGAGTGCAAGAGGGAGGAGAGTGAGTGCAAGAGGGAGGGAGAGGGAATGCTAGAGGGAGGGAGAGTGAGTGCGAGAGTGAGGGGAGAGTGAGTGCGAGAGGGAGGGACAGTGAGTGTGACAGGGAGGAAGAGTGAGTGCAAGCGGGAGGGAGAGTGAGTGTGAGAGGGAGGGAGGAGTGAGTGTGAGAGGGAGGGAGAGTGAGTGCGAGAGGAAGGGACAGTGAGTACGAGAGGGTGGGAGAGTGAGTACGAGAGGGGGTGGGAGAGTCAGTGCGAGAGGAAGGGAGTGTGAGTGCGAGAGAGTGCGAGAGTGAGTGCAAGAGCGTGGGAGACTGAATGCGAGAGGGATGGAGAGTGAGTGTGAGAGGGGGAGGGACAGTCAATGGGAGATGGAAGGATAGTGAGTGTGAGAGGGAGGGAGAGTGAGTGCGAGAGGGAGGGAGAGAGAGGGCGAGAGGGAGGGAGAGTGAATGCGAGACAGAGGGAGAGTGAGTGCAAGCGGGAGGGAGAGTCAGTGCGAGAGTGAGGGAGAGTGAGTGGGAGCGGGGGAGGTGAGAGTGAGTGCGAGAGGGGAGGGAGAGTAAGTGCGAGAGGGAGGGGAGAGAGAGGGGCGAGAGGGATGGAGAGTGAGTGCGAGAGGGAGGAAGAGTGAGTGCGAAAGGGAGGGGAGAGTGAGTGCGAAACAGAGGGACAGTGAGTGCGAGAGGGAGGGAGAGTGAGTGCGAGAGGGAGGGAGAGTGAGTGCGAGAGGGAGGGAGAGTGAGTGCGAGAGGAAGGGAGAGTGAGAGCAAGAGGGAGGGAGAGTGAGTGCAAGAGGGAGGGAGAGGGAATGCTAGAGGGGAATGAGAGTGAGTGCGAGAGTGAGGGAGAGTGAGTGCGAGAGGGAGGGAGAGTGAGTGTGAGAGGGAGGGAGAGTGAGTGCGGGAGGAAGGGACAGTGAGTACGAGTGGGTGGGAGAGTGAGTACGAGAGGGTGGGAGAGTCAGTGCGAGAAGGAGGGAGTGTGAGTGCAAGAGAGTGCGAGAGTGAGTGCAAGAACGAGGGACACTGAATGGGAGAGGGAGGGAGAGTGAGTGTGAGAGGGAGGGACAGTCAGTGGGAGATGGAAGAATAGTGAGTGTGAGAGGGAGGGAGAGTGAGTGCGAAACAGAGGGAGAGAGAGGGCGAAAGGGGAGGGAGAGTGAGTGCGAGAGGGAGGGAGAGTGAGTGCGAGAGGGTGGGAGAGTGAGTGCGAGACAGAGGGAGAGTGAGTGCGAGAGGGAGGGGAGAGTGAGTGTGAGAGGGAGGAGAGTGAGTGCTAGAGGGAGTGAGAGTGTGCGCAAGAGGGAGGGAGAGTGAGTGCGAGAGGCAGGGAGAGTGAGTGAGAGAGGGTGGGACAGTGAGTGCGAGAGGGTGGGAGAGTGAGTGCAAGAGCGAGGGAGAGTGAATGCGGGGAGGGAGGGAGAGTGAATGCGAGAGGGAGGGAGAGTGAGTGCGAGAGGGAGGGAGAGTGAGTGCAAGAGGTAGGGAGAGTGAGTGCGAGGGGGGAGGGAGAGAGAGGGGCGAGAGGGATGGAGAGTGAGTGCGAGAGGGAGGGAGAGTGAGTGCGAAAGGGAGGGGAGAGTGAGTGCGAAACAGAGGGAGAGTGAGTGCGAGAGGGAGGGAGAGTGAGTGCGAGAGGGAGGGAGAGTGAGTGCAAGAGGGAGGGAGAGTGAGTGCGAGAGGAAGGGAGAGTGAGTGCAAGAGGGAGGGAGAGTGAGTGCAAGAGGGAGGGAGAGGGAATGCTAGAGGGAGGGAGAGTGAGTGCGAGAGTGAGGGAGAGTGAGTGAGAGAGGGAGGGAGAGTGAGTGTGACAGGGAGGAAGAGGTGAGTGCAAGCGGGAGGGAGAATGAGTGCGAGAGTGAGGGGAGAGTGAGTGTGAGAGGGAGGGAGAGTGAGTGCGAGAGGAAGGGGACAGTGAGTACGAGAGGGTGGGAGAGTGAATACGAGAGGGTGGGAGAGGTCAGTGCGAGAGGGAGGGAGTGTGAGTGCGAGAGAGTGCGAGAGTGAGTGCAAGAGCGAGGGAGACTGAATGCGAGAGGGAGGGGAGAGTGAGTGTGAGAGGGAGGGAGAGTGAGTGCGAGAGGGAGGGAGAGAGAGGGCGAGAGGGAGGGAGAGTGAGTGCGAGACAGAGGGGAGAGTGAGTGCAAGAGGGAGGGAGAGTGAGTGCGAGAGGGAGGAGAGTGAGTGCTAGAGGGAGTGAGAGTGAGCACAAGGGGGAGGGAGAGTGAGTGCGAGAGGCAGGGAGAGTGAGTGAGAGAGGGTGGGGACAGTGAGTGCGAGATGGTGGGAGAGTGAGTGCAAGAGGGAGGGAGAGTGAATGCGGGAGGGAGGGAGAGGGACTGTGAGAGGTAGGAAGAGTGAGTGGGAGCGGGAGGGAGAGAGAGTGCGAGAGGGAGGGGAGAGTGAGTGTGAGAGGGAGGGAGAGTGAGTGTCAGAGGGAGGGAGAGTGAGTGTCAAAAGGCGAGTGAGTGAGTGCGAGAGGGAAGGAGAATGAGTGGGAGAGGGTGGGAGAATGAGTGCGAAAGGGAGGGAGAATGAGTGCGAGAAAGAGGGCAAGTGAGTGGGAGAGAGGGCGGGCCAGTGAGTGCGAGAGGGAGGGAGAGTGAGTGCGAGAGGGAGGGAGAGTGAGTGCGAGAGGGAGGGAGAGTGAGTGGATGCGAGGGAGGGAGAGTGAGTGCGAGAGGGAGGGAGAGTGAGTGCGAGGGGGAGGGAGAGAGAGGGCGAGACGGATGGAGAGTGAGTGCGAGAGGGAGGGAGAGTGAGTGCGAAAGGGAGGGAGAGTGAGTGCGAAACAGAGGGAGAGTGAGTGCGAGAGGGAGGGAGAGTGAGTGCGAGAGGGAGGAGAGTGAATGCTAGAGGGAGGGAGAGGGAATGCTAGAGGGAGGGAGAGTGAGTGCGAGAGTGAGGGAGAGTGAGTGCGACAGGGAGGAAGAGTGAGTGCAAGCGGGAGGGAGAGTGAGTGCGAGAGTGAGGGAGAGTGAGTGTGAGAGGGAGGGAGAGTGAGTGCGAGAGGAAGGGGACAGTGAGTACGAGAGGGGTGGGAGAGTGAGTACGAGAGGGTGGGAGAGTCAGTGCGAGAGGGAGGGAGTGTGAGTGCGAGGAGAGTGCAGGAGTGATTGCAAGAGCGAGGGAGACTGAATGCGAGAGGGAGGGAGAGTGAGTGTGAGAGGGAGGGACAGTCAGTGGGAGATGGAAGGATAGTGAGTGTGAGAGGGAGGGGAGAGTGAGTGAGAGAGGGAGGGAGAGAGAGGGCGAGAGGGAGGGAGAGTGAGTGCGAGAGGGAGGGAGAGTGCGAGAGGGAGGGAGAGAGAGGGCAAGAGGGAGGGAGAGTGAGTGCGAGAGGGATGGAGAGTGAGTGCGAGAGGGAGGGAGAGTGAGTGCGAGAGGGAGGGAGAGGGAGTGGAAGAGGGAGGGAGAGTGAGTGCTAGAGGAAGGGAGAGAGAGTGTGAGAGGGAGGGAGAGTGAGTGCGAGAGGAAGGGACAGTGAGTACAAGAGGGTGGGAGAGTGAGTAACAGAGGGTGGGAGAGTCAGTGCGAGAGGGAGGGACTCTGAGTGCAACAGCGTGCGAGAATGAGTGCAAAAGCGAGGGAGAGTGAATGCGAGAGGGAGGGAGAGTGAGTGCGAGAGGAAGGGAGAGTGAATGCGAGAGGGAGGGAGAGTGAGTGCAAGAGGGAGGGAGAGTGAGTGCAAGAGGGAGGGAGAGTGAGTGCAAGAGGGAGGGAGAGGGAGTGCTAGAGGGAGGGAGAGTTTGTGCAAGAGGGAGGGAGAGTGAGTGCGAGAGGGAGGGGAGAGTGAGTGTGAGAGGGAGGGAGAGTGAGTGCGAGCGGGAGGGAGACTGAGTGCGAGAGGGAGGGAGGGTGAGTGCGAGAGGAAGGCACAGTGAGTACGAGGAGGGTGGGAGATTGAGTAAGAGAGAGTGGGAGAGTCAGTGCGAGAGGGAGGGAGTGTGAGTGCGAGAGAGTGCGAGAGTGAGTGCAAGAGCGAGGGAGACTGAATGCGAGAGGGAGGGAGAGTGAGTGTGAGAGGGAGGGACAGTCAGTGGGAGATGGAAGGATAGTGAGTGTGAGAGGGAGGGAGGGAGAGTGAGTGCGAGAGGGAGGGAGAGAGAGGGCGAGAGGGAGGGAGGAGAGTGAGTACGAAAGGGAGGGAGAGTGAGTGTGAGAGGGAGGGAGAGTGAGTGCGAGCGGGAGGGAGACTGAGTGCGAGAGGGAGGGAGGGGTGAGTGCGAGAGGAAGGCACAGTGAGTACGAGAGGGTGGGAGATTGAGAAAGAGAGAGTGGGAGAGTCAGTGCGAGAGGGAGGGAGTGTGAGTGCGAGAGAGTGCGAGAGTGAGTGCAAGAGCGAGGGAGACTGAATGCGAGAGGGAGGGAGAGTGAGTGTGAGAGAGGGAGGGACAGTCAGTGGGAGATGGAAGGATAGTGAGTGTGAGAGGGAGGGAGAGTGAGTGCGAGAGGGAGGGAGAGAGGAGGGCGAGAGGGAGGGAGAGTGAGTGCGAGAGGGAGGGAGAGTGAGTGCGAAAGGGAGGGAGAGTGAGTGCGAGACAGAGGGAGAATGAGTGCGAGAGGGAGGGAGAGTGAGTGTGAGAGGGAGGGAGGAGAGTGAATGCTAGAGGGAGTGAGAGTGAGTGCGAGAGAGAGGAAAAAAGAGTGCGAGAGAGTGGGGGATTGAGTGCGAGAGGAAGGGAGAGTCAGTGCGAGAGAGAGGGTGAGTGAGTGCGAGAGACAGGGAGCGTGAGTGCGAGAGACAGGGAGCGTGAGTGCGAAAGAGAGGGAGAGTGAGTGCGAGAGGGAGGGAGAGTGAGTGTGAGAGGGAGGAAGAGTGTGGGCGAGCGGGAGGGAGAGTGAGTGTGAGAGGGAGGGAGAGTGAGTGTGAGAGGGAGGGAAGAGTGAGTGCGAGAGGAAGGGACAGTGAGTACGAGAGGGTGGGAGAGTGAATAACAGAGGGTGGGAGATTCAGTGCGAGAGGGAGGGACTGTGAGTGCGAGAGAGTGCGAGAATGAGTGCAAAAGCGAGGGAGAGTGAATGCGAGAGGGAGGGGTGTGTGAGGGCGAGAGGGAGGGGAGAGTGAGTGCGAGAGGAAGGGAGAGGGGAGTGCGAGAAGGAGGGAGAGTGAGTGCAAGAGGGAGGGAGAGTGAGTGCAAGAGGGAGGGAGAGGGAGTGCAAGAGGGAGGGAGAGTGAGTGCGAGAGTGAGGGAGAGTGAGTGCGAGAGGGAGGGAGAGTGAGTGTGAGAGGGAGGAAGAGTGAGTGCGAGCGGGAGGGAGATTGAGTGCGAGAGGAAGGCACAGTGAGTACGAGAGGGTGGGAGATTGAGTAAGAGAGAGTGGGAGAGTCAGTGTGAGAGGGAGGGGAGTGTGAGTGCGAGAGAGTGCGAGAGTGAGTGCAAGAGCGAGGGAGAGTGAGTGCGAGAGGCAGGAAGAGTGAGTGCGAGAGGGTGAGACAGTGAGTGCGAGAGGCTGGGAGAGTCAGTGCGAGAGGGAGGGTGTGTGAGTGTGAGAGACAGGGAGCGTGAGTGCGAGAGGGAGGGAGGGTGTGTGTGAGAGAGGTGCGAGGCGTGAGTGCGAGAGCGAGGGAGAGTGAATGTGGGAGGGAGGCAGAGTGACTGTGAGAGGTAGGAAGAGTGAGTGGGAGAGGGAGGAAGAGTGAGTGCGAAAGGGAGGGAGAGTGAGTGCCAGAGGGAAGGAGAGTGAGTGCGAGAGGGAGGGAGAGTGAGTGCGAGAGGCAGGGAGAGTGAGTGAGAGAGGGGTGGGACAGTGAGTGCGAGAGGATGGGAGAGTGAGTGCAAGAGCGAGGGAGAGTGAATGCGGGGAGGGAGGGAGAGTGACTGTGAGAGGTAGGAAGAGTGAGTGGGAGCTGGAGGGAGAGTGAGTACGAGAGGGAGGGAGAGTGAGTGCAAGAGGGAGGGAGAGTGAGTGCGAGAGGCAGGGAGAGTGAGTGCGACAGGGAGGGAGACTGAGTGCGAGAGAGAGGAAAAAAGAGTGCGAGAGAGTGGGTGAGTGAGTGCGAGAGACAGGGAGCATTAGTGCGAGAGACGGAGCGTGAGTGCGAGAAGAAGGGAGAGTGAGTGCGAGAGGGAGGGAGGGTGAGTGTGAGAGGGAGGGAGAGTGAGTGTCAGAGGGAGGGAGAGTGAGTGTCAAAAGGCGAGTGAGTGAGTGCGAGAGGGAAGGAGAATGAGTGGGAGAGGGTGGGAGAATGAGTGCGAATGGGAGGGAGAATGAGTGCGAGAAAGAGGGCAAGTGAGTGGGAGAGAGGGAGGGCCAGTGAGTGCGAGAGGGAGGGGAGAGTGAGTGCGAGAGGGAGGGAGAGTGAGTGCGAGAGGGAGGGAGAGTGAGTGCGAGAGGGAGGGAGAGTGAGTGCGAGAGGGAGGGAGAGTGAGTGCGAGGGGGAGGGAGAGAGAGGGCGAGAGGGATGGAGAGTGAGTGCGAGAGGGAGGGAGAGTGAGTGCGAAAGGGAGGGAGAGTGAGTGCGAAACAGAGGGAGAGTGAGTGCGAGAGGGAGGGAGAGTGAGTGCGAGAGGGAGGGAGAGTGAGTGCGAGAGGGAGGGGAGAGTGAGTGCTAGAGGAAGGGAGAGTGAGTGCAAGAGGGAGGGAGAGTGAGTGCAAGAGGGAGGGAGAGGGAATGCTAGAGGGAGGGGAAGAGTGAGTGCGAGAGTGAGGGAGAGTGAGTGCGAGAGGGAGGGACAGTGAGTGTGACAGGGAGGAAGAGTGAGTGCAAGCGGGAGGGAGAGTGAGTGTGAGAGGGAGGGAGAGTGAGTGTGAGAGGGAGGGAGAGTGAGTGCGAGAGGAAGGGACAGTGAGTACGAGAGGGTGGGAGAGTGAGTACGAGAGGGTGGGAGAGTCAGTGCGAGAGGAAGGGAGGTGTGAGTGCGAGAGAGTGCGAGAGTGAGTGCAAGAGCGAGGGAGACTGAATGCGAGAGGGATGGAGAGTGAGTGTGAGAGGGAGGGACAGTCAATGGGAGATGGAAGGATAGTGAGTGTGAGAGGGAGGGAGAGTGAGTGCGAGAGGGAGGGAGGAGAGGAGGGCGAGAGGGAGGGAGAGTGAATGCGAGACAGAGGGAGAGTGAGTGCAAGCGGGAGGGAGAGTCAGTGCGAGAGTGAGGGAGAGTGAGTGGGAGCGGGAGGGAGAGTGAGTGCGAGAGGGAGGGAGAGTAAGTGCGAGAGGGAGGGAGAGAGAGGGCGAGAGGGATGGAGAGTGAGTGCGAGAGGGAGGAAGAGTGAGTGCGAAAGGGAGGGAGAGTGAGTGCGAAACAGAGGGACAGTGAGTGCGAGAGGGAGGGAGAGTGAGTGCGAGAGGGAGGGAGAGTGAGTGCGAGAGGGAGGGAGAGTGAGTGCGAGAGGAAGGGAGAGTGGAGAGCAAGAGGGAGGGAGAGTGAGTGCAAGAGGGAGGGAGAGGGAATGCTAGAGGGAATGAGAGTGAGTGCGGAGAGTGAGGGAGAGTGAGTGCGAGAGGGAGGGAGAGTGAGTGTGAGAGGGAGGGAGAGTGAGTGCGGGAGGAAGGGACAGTGAGTACGAGTGGGTGGGAGAGTGAGTACGAGAGGGTGGGAGAGTCAGTGCGAGAAGGAGGGAGTGTGAGTGCAAGAGAGTGCGAGAGTGAGTGCAAGAACGAGGGACACTGAATGCGAGAGGGAGGGAGAGTGAGTGTGAGAGGGAGAGACAGTCAGTGGGAGATGGAAGAATAGTGAGTGTGAGAGGGAGGGAGAGTGAGTGCGAAACAGAGGGAGAGAGAGGGCGAGAGGGAGGGGAGAGTGAGTGTGAGAGGGAGGAGAGTGAGTGCTAGAGGGAGTGAGAGTGTGCGCAAGAGGGAGGGAGAGTGAGTGCGAGAGGCAGGGAGAGTGAGTGAGAGAGGGTGGGACAGTGGGTGCGAGAGGGTGGGAGAGTGAGTGCAAGAGCGAGGGAGAGTGAATGCGGGAGGGGAGGGAGAGTGAGTGCGAGAGGGAGGGAGAGTGAGTGCGAGAGGTAGGGAGAGTGAGTGCGAGGGGGAGGGAGAGAGAGGAGGGCGAGAGGGATGGAGAGTGAGTGCGAGAGGGAGGGAGAGTGAGTGCGAAAGGGAGGGAGAGTGAGTGCGAAACAGAGGGAGAGTGAGTGCGAGAGGGAGGGAGAGTGAGTGCGAGAGGGAGGGAGAGTGAGTGCGAGAGGGAGGGAGAGTGAGTGCGAGAGGAAGGGAGAGTGAGTGCAAGAGGGAGGGAGAGTGAGTGCAAGAGGGAGGGAGAGGGAATGCTAGAGGGAGGGAGAGTGAGTGCGAGAGTGAGGGAGAGTGAGTGAAAGAGGGAGGGAGAGTGAGTGTGACAGGGAGGAAGAGTGAGTGCAAGCGGGAGGGGAGAATGAGTGCGAGAGTGAGGGAGAGTGAGTGTGAGAGGGAGGGGAGAGTGAGTGCGAGAGGAAGGGACAGTGAGTACGAGAGGGTGGGAGAGTGAATACGAGAGGGTGGGAGAGTCAGTGCGAGAGGGAGGGAGTGTGAGTGCGAGAGTGAGTGCAAGAGCGAGGGAGACTGAATGCGAGAGGGAGGGAGAGTGAGTGTGAGAGGGAGGGACAGTCAGTGGGAGATGGAAGGATAGTGAGTGTGAGAGGGAGGGAGAGTGAGTGCGAGAGGGAGGGAGAGAGAGGGCGAGAGGGAGGGAGAGTGAGTGCGAGACAGAGGGAGAGTGAGTGCAAGAGGGAGGGAGAGTGAGTGCGAGAGGGAGGAGAGTGAGTGCTAGAGGGAGTGAGAGTGAGCACAAGGGGGAGGGAGAGTGAGTGCGAGAGGGCAGGGAGAGAGAGTGAGTGAGAGAGGGTGGGACAGTGAGTGCGAGAGGGGTGGGAGAGTGAGTGCAAGAGGGAGGGAGAGTGAATGCGGGAGGGGAGGGAGAGGGACTGTGAAGAGGTAGGAAGAGTGAGTGGGAGCGGGAGGGAGAGAGAGTGCGAGAGGGAGGGAGAGTGAGTGCGAGAGGAAGGGAGAGTGAGTGCAAGAGGGAGGGAGAGGGAATGCTAGAGGGAGGGAGAGTGAGTGCGAGAGTGAGGGAGAGTGAGTGCGACAGGGAGGAAGAGTGAGTGCAAGCGGGAGGGAGAGTGAGTGCGAGAGTGAGGGAGAGTGAGTGTGAGAGGGAGGGAGAGTGAGTGCGAGAGGAAGGGACAGTGAGTACGAGTAGGGTGGGAGAGTGAGTACGAGAGGGTGGGAGAGTCAGTGCGAGAGGGAGGGAGTGGTGAGTGCGAGAGAGTGCGAGAGTGAGTGCAAGAGCAAGGGAGACTGAATGCGAGAGGGAGGGAGAGTGAGTGTGAGAGGGAGGGACAGTCAGTGGGAGATGGAAGGATAGTGAGTGTGAGAGGGAGGGAGAGTGAGTGAGAGAGGGAGGGAGAGAGAGGGCGAGAGGGAGGGAGAGTGAGTGCGAAACAGAGGGAGAGTGAGTGCGAGAGGGAGGGAGAGTGAGTGCAAGAGCGGAGGGAGAGTGAATGCGGGAGGGAGGGAGAGTGACTGTGAGAGATAGGAAGAGTGAGTGGGAGCGGGAGGGAGAGTGAGTGCGAGAGGGAGGGAGGAGAGAGGGCGAGAGGGAGGGACAGTGAGTGCGAGAGGGAGGTAGAGTGAGTGCGAAAGGGAGGGAGAGTGAGTGCGAAACAGGGAGAGTGAGTGCGAGAGGGAGGGAGAGTGAGTGCAAGAGGGAGGGAGAGTGAGTGCGGAGAGGGAGGGAGAGTGAGTGCGAGAGGAAGGGAGAGAGCGAGTTCAAGAGGGAGGGAGAGTGAGTGCAAGAGGGAGGGAGACGGAATGCTAGAGGGAGGGAGAGTGAGTGCGAGAGTGAGGGAGAGTGAGTGCGAGAGGGAGGGAGAGTGAGTGTGAGAGGGAGGGAGAGGGAGTGCGGGAGGAAGGGACAGTGAGTACGAGTGGGTGGGAGAGTGAGTACGAGAGGGTGGGAGAGTCAGTGCGAGAAGGAGGGAGTGTGAGTGCAAGAGAGTGCGAGAGTGAGTGCAAGAACGAGGGAGACTGAATGCGAGAGGGAGGGAGAGTGAGTGTGAGAGGGAGGGACAGTCAGTGGGAGATGGAAGAATAGTGAGTGTGAGAGGGAGGGAGAGTGAGTGGAAACAGAGGGAGAGAGAGGGCGAGAGGGAGGGAGAGTGAGTGCGAGAGAGAGGGAGAGAGAGTGCGAGAGGGAGGGATAGTGAGTGCGAAACAGAGGGAGAGTGAGTGCGAGAGGGAGGGGAGAGTGAGTGTGAGAGGGAGGAGAGTGAGTGCTAGAGGGAGTGAGAGTGAGCGCAAGAGGGAGGGAGAGTGAGTGCCAGAGGCAGGGAGAGTGAGTGAGAGAGGGTGGGACAGTGAGTGCGAGAGGGTGGGAGAGAGTGAGTGCAAGAGCGAGGGAGAGTGAATATGCGGGAGGGAGGGGAGAGTGACTGTGAGAGGTAGGAAGAGTGAGTGGGAGCGGGAGGGAGAGTGAGTGCGAAAGGGAGGGAGAGTGAGTGCGAGACAGAGGGAGAGTGATTGCGAGAGGATGGGAGAGTGAGTGCGAGAGGGAGGGAGAGTGAGTGCGAGAGGGAGGGAGAGTGAGTGCGAGAGGTAGGGAGAGTGAGTGCGAGAGGGAGGGAGAGTGAGTGCGAGAGGAAGCGAGTGTGAGTGCGAGAGGGAAGGAGAGTGAGTGCGAGAGGGAGGGAGAGTGAGTGCGAGAGGTAGGGAGAGAGTGAGTGCGAGAGGGAGGGAGAGTGAGTGCGAGAGGAAGCGAGTGTGAGTGCAAGAGGGAGGGAGAGTGAGTGCAAGAGGGAGGGAGAGGGAATGCTAGAGGGAGGGAGAGTGAGTGCAAGAGTGAGGAAGAGTGAGTGTGAGAGGGAGGGAGAGTGAGTGCGAAAGGGAGGGAGAGTGAGTGCGAAACAGAGGGAGACTGAGTGCGAGAGGGAGAGAGAGTGAGTTCGAGAGGGAGGGAGAGTGAGTGCGAGAGGGAGGGAGAGAGAGGGCGAGAGAGAGGGCGAGAGGGAGGGAGAGTGAGTGCGAGAAGGAGGGAGAGTGAGTGCGAAAGGGAGGGAGAGTGAGTGCGAGACAGAGGGAGAGTGAGTGCGAGAGGGGAGGGAGAGTGAGTGTGAGAGGGAGGAGAGTGAGTGCTAGAGGGAGTGAGAGTGAGCGCAAGAGGGAGGGAGAGTGAGTGCGAGAGGCAGGGAGAGTGAGTGAGAGAGGGTGGGAGAGTGAGTGCAAGAGCGAGGGAGAGTGAATGCGGGAGGGAGTGAGAGTGACTGAGAGAGGTAGGAAGAGTGAGTGGGAGCGGGAGGGAGAGTGAGTGCGAGAGGGAGGGAGAGTGAATGCGGGAGGGAGGGAGAGTGACTGTGAGAGGTAGGAAGAGTGAGTGGGAGCGGGAGGGAGAGTGAGTGCGAAAGGGAGGGAGAGTGAGTGCGAGACAGAGGGAGAGTGAGTGCGAGAGGATGGGAGAGTGAGTGCGAGAGGGAGGGAGAGTGAGTGCGAGAGGGAGGGAGAGTGAGTGCGAGAGGGAAGGAGAGTGAGTGCGTGAGGGAGGGAGAGTGAGTGCGAGAGGTAGGGAGAGTGAGTGCGAGAGGGAGGGAGAGTGAGTGCGAGAGGAAGCGAGTGTGAGTGCAAGAGGGAGGGAGAGTGAGTGCAAGAGGGAGGGAGAGGGAATGCTAGAGGGAGGGAGAGTGAGTGCAAGAGTGAGGAGAGTGAGTGTGAGAGGGAGAGTGAGGTTCGAGAGGGAGGGAGAGTGAGTGCGAGAGGGAGGGAGAGAGAGGGCGAGAGAGAGGGCGAGAGGGAGGGAAAGTGAGTGCGAGAAGGAGGGAGAGTGAGTGCGAAAGGGAGGGAGAGTGAGTGTGAGACAGAGGGAGAGTGAGTGCGAGAGGGAGGGAGAGTGAGTGTGAGAGGGAGGAGAGTGAGTGCTAGAGGGAGTGAGAGTGAGCGCAAGAGGGAGGGAGAGTGAGTGCGAGAGGCAGGGAGAGTGAGTGAGAGAGGGTGGGAGAGTGAGTGCAAGAGCGAGGGAGAGTGAATGCGGGAGGGAGGGAGAGTGACTGTGAGAGGTAGGAAGACTGAGTGGGAGCGGGAGGGAGAGTGAGTGCGAGAGGGAGGGAGAGTGAGTGCGAGAGGCAGGGAGAGAGTGAGTGCGACAGGGAGGGAGACTGAGTGCGAGAGAGAGGAAAAAAGAGTGCGAGAGAGTGGGTGAGTGAGTGCGAGAGACAGGGAGCATTAGCGCGAGAGACAGGGAGCAGGAGTGCGAGAAGAAGGGAGAGTGAGTGCGAGAGGGAGGGAGGGTGATTGTCAGAGGGAGGGAGAGTGAGTGTCAGAGGGAGGGAGAGTGAGTGTCAGAAGGCGGGTGAGTGAGTGCGAGTGGGAGGGAGAATGAGTGGGAGAGGGTGGGAGAATGAGTGCGAAAGGGAGGGAGAATGAGTGCGAGAAAGAGGGCAAGTGAGTGCGAGAGAGGGAGGGCCAGTGAGTGCGAGAGGGAGGGAAAGTGAGTGCGAAAGGGAGGGACAGTGAGTGCGAGAGGGTGGGAGAGTCATTGCGAGAGGGAGGGAGTGTGTGTGCGAGAGAGTGCGAGAGTGAGTGCAAGAGCGAGGGAGACTGAATGCGAGAGGGAGGGAGAGTGAGTGTGAGAGGGAGGGACAGTCAGTGGGAGATGGAAGGATAGTGAGTGTGAGAGGGATGGAGAGTGAGTGTGAGAGGGGAGGAGAGAGAGGGCGAGAGGGGGGGGAGAGTGAGTGCAAGAGGGAGGGAGAGTGAGTGCGAGAGGAAGGGAGAGTGAGTGCAAGAGGGAGGGAGAGGGAATGCTAGAGGGAGGGAGAGTGAGTGCGAGAGTGAGGGAGAGTGAGTGTGACAGGGAGGAAGAGTGAGTGCAAGCGGGAGGGAGAGTGAGTGCGAGAGTGAGGGAGAGTGAGTGTGAGAGGGAGGGAGAGTGAGTGCGGGAGGAAGGGACAGTGAGTACGAGTGGGTGGGAGAGTGAGTACGAGAGGGTGGGAGAGTCAGTGCGAGAGGGAGGGAGTGTGAGTGCAAGAGAGTGCGAGAGTGAGTGGCAAGAGCGAGGGAGACTGAAAGCGACAGGGAGGGAGAGTGAGTGTGAGAGGGAGGGACAGTCAGTGGGAGATGGAAGAATAGTGAGCGTCAGAGGGAGGGAGAGTGAGTGCGAAACAGAGGGAGAGAGAGAGGGCGAGAGGGAGGGAGAGTGAGTGCGAAACAGAGGGAGAGAGAGGGCGAGAGGGAGGGAGAGTGAGTGCGAGAGGGAGGGAGAGTGAGTGCGAAAGGGAGGGAGAGTGAGTGCGAGACAGAGGGAGAGTGAGTGCGAGAGGGAGGGAGAGTGAGTGTGAGAGGGAGGAGAGTGAGTGCTAGAGGGAGTGAGAGTGAGCGCAAGAGGGAGGGAGAGTGAGTGCGAGAGGCAGGGAGAGTGAGTGAGAGAGGGTGGGACAGTGAGTGCGAGAGGGTGGGAGAGTGAGTGCAAGAGCGAGGGAGAGTGAATGCGGGAGGGAGGGAGAGTGACTGTGAGAGGTAGGAAGAGTGAGTGGGAGCGGGAGGGAGAGTGAGTGCGAGAGGGAGGGAGAGTGAGTGCGAGAGGGAGGGAGAGGTGAGTGCGAGAGGGAGGGAGAGTGAGTGCGAGAGGCAGGGAGAGTGAGTGCGACAGGGAGGGAGACTGAGTGCGAGAGAGAGGAAAAAAGAGTGCGAGAGAGTGGGTGAGTGAGTGCGAGAGACATGGAGCATTAGCGCGAGAGACGGAGCGTGAGTGCGAGAAGAAGGGAGAGTGAGTGCGAGAGGGAGGGAGGGTGAGTGTCAGAGGGAGGGAGAGTGAGTGTCAGAAGGCGGGTGAGTGAGTGCTAGAAGGAGGAAGAATGAGTGGGAGAGGGTGGGAGAATGAGTGCGAAAGGGAGGGAGAATGAGTGCGAGAAAGAGGGCAAGTGAGTGCGAGAGAGGGAGGGCCAGTGAGTGCGAGAGGGAGGGAGAGTGAGTGCGAAAGGGAGGGAGAGTGAGTGCGAGAGGGTGGGAGAGTCAGTGCGAGAGGGAGGGAGTGTGAGTGCGAGAGAGTGCGAGAGTGAGTGCAAGAGCGAGGGAGACTGAATGCGAGAGGGAGGGAGAGAGTGAGTGTGAGAGGGAGGGACACTCAGTGGGAGATGGAAGGATAGTGAGTGTGAGAGGGAGGGAGAGTGAGTGCGAGAGGGAGGGAGAGAGAGGGCGAGAGGGAGGGAGAGTGAGTGTGAGAGGGAGGGAGAGTGAGTGCGAGAGGGAGGGAGAGTGAGTGCGAGAGGGAGGGAGAGTGAGTGCGAGACAGAGGGAGAGTGAGTGCGAGAGGATGGGAGAGTGAGTGCGAGAGGGAGGGAGAGTGAGTGCGAGAGGGAGGGAGAGTGAGTGCGAGAGGGAAGGAGAGTGAGGTGCGAGAGGGAGGGAGAGTGAGTGCGAGAGGGAGGGAGAGTGAGTGCGAGACGGAGGGAGAGTGAGTGCGAGAGGAAGCGAGTGTGAGTGCAAGAGGGAGGGAGAGTGAGTGAAAGAGGGAGGGAGAGTGAGTGCGAGAGGGAGGGAGAGTGAGTGCAAGAGGGAGGGAGAGTGAGTGCGAGAGGAAGGGAGAGTGAGTGCAAAGGGGAGGGAGAGTGAGTGCAAGAGGGAGGGAGAGGGAATGCTAGAGGGAGGGAGAGTGAGTGCGAGAGTGAGGGAGAGTGAGTGCGAGAGGGAGGGAGAGTGAGTGTGACAGGGAGGAAGAGTGAGTGCAAGCGGGAGGGAGAGTGAGTGCGAGAGTGAGGGAGAGTGAGTGTGAGAGGGAGGGAGAGTGAGTGCGGGAGGAAGGGACAGTGAGTACGAGTGGGTGGGAGAGTGAGTACGAGAGGGTGGGAGAGTCAGTGCGAGAGGGAGGGGAGTGTGAGTGCAAGAGAGTGCGAGAGTGAGTGCAAGAGCGAGGGAGACTGAATGCGACAGGGAGGGAGAGTGAGTGTGAGAGGGAGGGACAGTCAGTGGGAGATGGAAGAATAGTGAGTGTGAGAGGGAGGGAGAGTGAGTGCGAAACAGAGGGAGAGAGAGGGCGAGAGGGAGGGAGAGTGAGTGCGAGAGGGAGGGAGAGTGAGTGCGAAAGGGAGGGAGAGTGAGTGCGAGACAGAGGAGAGTGAGTGCGAGAGGGAGGGGAGAGTGAGTGTGAGAGGGAGGAGAGTTGAGTGCTAGAGGGAGTGAGAGTGAGCGCAAGAGGGAGGGAGAGTGAGTGCGAGAGGCAGGGAGAGTGAGTGAGAGAGGGTGGGACAGTGAGTGCGAGAGGGTGGGAGAGTGAGTGCAAGAGCGAGGGAGAGTGAATGCGGGAGGGAGGGGAGAGTGGACTGTGTAGAGGTAGGAAGAGTGAGTGGGAGCGGGAGGGAGAGTGAGTGCGAGAGGAGGGAGAGTGAGTGCGAGAGGGAGGGGAGAGTGAGTGTGAGGAGGGAGGGAGAGTGAGTGCGAGAGGCAGGGAGAGTGAGTGCGACAGGGAGGGAGACTGAGTGCGAGAGAGAGGAAAAAAGAGTGCGAGAGAGTGGGTGAGTGAGTGCGAGAGACAGGGAGCATTAGCGCGAGAGACAGGTAGCGGGATGTGCGAGAAGAAGGGAGAGTGAGTGCGAGAGGGAGGGAGGGTGAGTGTCAGAGGGAGGGAGAGTGAGTGTCAGAGGGAGGGAGAGTGAGTGTCAGAAGACGGGTGAGTGAGTGCTAGAGGGAGGAAGAATGAGTGGAGAGGGTGGGAGAATGAGTGCGAAAGGGAGGGAGAATGAGTGCGACAAAGAGGGCAAGTGAGTGCGAGAGAGGGAGGGCCAGTGAGTGCGAGAGGGAGGGAGAGTGAGTGCGAAAGGGAGGGAGAGTGAGTGCGAGAGGGTGGGAGAGTCAGTGCGAGAGGGAGGCGAGAGAGTGCGAGAGTGAGTGCAAGAGCGAGGGAGACTGAATGCGAGAGGGAGGGAGAGTGAGTGTGAGAGGGAGGGACAGTCAGTGGGAGATGGAAGGATAGTGAGTGTGAGAGGGAGGGAGAGTGAGTGCGAGAGGGAGGGAGAGAGAGGGCGAGAGGGAGGGAGAGTGAGTGCGAGAGGGAGGGAGAGTGAGTGCGAGAGGGAGGGAGAGTGAGTGCGAGAGGGAGGGAGAGTCAGTGCGAGACAGAGGGAGAGTGAGTGCGAGAGGATGGGAGAGTGAGTGCGAGAGCGAGGGAGAGTGAGTCCGAGAGGGAGGGAGAGTGAGTGCGAGAGGGAAGGAGAGTGAGTGCGAGAGGGAGGGAGAGTGAGTGCGAGAGGGAGGGAGAGTGAGTGCGAGAGGGAGGGAGAGTGAGTGCGAGAGGAAGCGAGTGTGAGTGCAAGAGGGAGGGAGAGTGAGTGCAAGAGGGAGGGAGAGGGAATGCTAGAGGGAGGCAGAGTGAGTGCAAGAGTGAGGGAGAGTGAGTGCGAGAGGAAGCGAGTGTGAGTGCAAGAGGGAGGGAGAGTGAGTGCAAGAGGGAGGGAGAGGGAATGCTAGAGGGAGGCAGAGTGAGTGCAAGAGTGAGGGGAGAGTGAGTGTGAGAGGGAGGGAGAGTGAGTGCGAAAGGGAGGGAGAGTGAGTGCGAAACAGAGGGAGACTGAGTGCGAGAGGGAGGGAGAGTGAGTTCGAGAGGGAGGGAGAGTGACTGCGAGAGGGAGGGAGCGAGAGGGGCGAGAGAGAGGGTGAGAGGGAGGGAGAGTGAGTGCGAGAGGGAGGGAGAGTGAGTGCGAAAGGGAGGGAGAGTGAGTGCGAAAGGGAAGGAGAGTGAGTGCGAGAGGGAGGGGAGAGTGAGTGTGAGAGGGAGGAGAGTGAGTGCTAGAGGGAGTGAGAGTGAGCACAAGAGGGAGGGAGAGTGAGTGCGAGAGGCAGGGAGAGTGAGTGAGAGAGGGTGGGACAGTGAGTGCGAGAGGGTGGGAGAGTGAGTGCAAGAGCGAGGGAGAGTGAATGCGGGAGGGTGGAGAGTGACTGTGAGAGTTAGGAAGAGTGAGTGGGAGCGGGAGGGAGAGTGAGTGCGAGAGGGAGGGAGAGTGAGTGCGTGAGGGAGGGAGAGTGAGTGCGAGTGGCAGAGAGAGTGAGTGCGAGTGGGTGGGAGAGTGAGTACGAGAGGGTGGGAGAGTCAGTGCGAGAGGGAGGGAGTGTGAGTGCAAGAGAGTGCGAGAGTGAGTGCAAGAGCGAGGGAGACTGAATGCGACAGGGAGGGAGAGTGAGTGTGAGAGGGAGGGACAGTCAGTGGGAGATTGAAGAATAGTGAGTGTGAGAGGGAGGGAGAGTGAGTGCGAAACAGAGGGAGAGAGAGGGCGAGAGGGAGGGAGAGTGAGTGGGAGAGGGAGGGAGAGTGAGTGCGAAAGGGAGGGAGAGTGAGTGCGAGACAGAGGGAGAGTGAGTGCGAGAGGGAGGGAGAGTGAGTGTGAGAGGGAGGAGAGTGAGTGCTAGAGGGAGTGAGAGTGAGCGCAAGAGGGAGGGAGAGTGAGTGCGAGAGGCAGGGAGAGTGAGTGAGAGAGGGTGGGACAGTGAGTGCGAGAGAGTGGGAGAGTGAGTGCAAGAGCGAGGGAGAGTGAATGCGGGAGGGAGGGAGAGTGACTGTGAGAGGTAGGAAGAGTGAGTGGGAGCGGGAGGGAGAGTGAGTGCGAGAGGGAGGGAGAGTGAGTGCGAGAGGGAGGGAGAGTGAGTGTGAGAGGGAGGGAGAGTGAGTGCGAGAGGCAGGGAGAGTGAGTGCGACAGGGAGGGAGACTGAGTGCGAGAGAGAGGAAAAAAGAGTGCGAGAGAGTGGGTGAGTGAGTGCGAGAGACAGGGAGCATTAGCGCGAGAGACAGGGAGCGGGAGTGCGAGAAGAAGGGAGAGTGAGTGCGAGAGGGAGGGAGGGTGAGTGTCAGAGGGAGGGAGAGTGAGTGTCAGAGGGAGGGAGAGTGAGTGTCAGAAGGCGGGTGAGTGAGTGCTAGAGGGAGGAAGAATGAGTGGGAGAGGGAGGGAGAATGAGTGCGAAAGGGAGGGAGAATGAGTGCGAGAAAGAGGGCAAGTGAGTGC